>PVJL010006713.1:0-88011 GCA_004026885.1 Lyroderma lyra | reverse complement strand
TTTAATGTTTATTTGGGGACGAGTGGGTTAGGGAGGGGAGAAAGGGGAGGGGGTGGGGGAGGAGGGGGGGAAGCTAAATATAAGGTGATGGAAAGAGAAGTCACATTAGGTGGTGAACTTATTATACATCAAGTTGACAATGCACTGTAGAATTGTATGCCTGAAACCTATGTAATCCTTGCTAACAGATGTCACCCCAGTAAGTCTAACAATAAAAATGAATTAAAAAAAAAAAGAAATGATTCAGGAATGTTGTTAGGAGCACTCGTTATTCTGTTGGGTTGTATTATATAATATAATACTCAGCACAGTTCGTGTGTATTTTCTAGCTGTTTAGTCTCCCTGTTGGCTGACACACACCATGACTTGTCCGTATTCTCTTCTGTCATACGTTCCCGTCCAGCAGGACAGCATGCCTTCTTTATTCTTACCTCCTAAGCTCACTGATGTCTAGCTGTCAGTGTACCAACAGTGAGAAATTTGTCTTCAGAGAAAATGACTGAGTGGGAGGAGGTCAGGATTCCACTATTGATAGCAATTAACAAGGGTTCTTTCGTGCCTCTGGACTTGTGATCCTGTCTCAGTGTTTCTCTTTCTTTCCCCACTGTGTTCTAGAGGTTTGAGGTCTGCAAGTCAGTTTTCTGGATAATCAGAACATTAGGAAATAGTTAATAGTCATTAATTAGATGGTCAAAATTACTATAAGGTGCCCTATACCTCTTCTAGTTTTAAAAAGCAAGTTACACTGGTGGCTGTAAGGGACTTAAACTTTTTAGTTTAATTTTTCTGGGATATTGATTAGTTGCTTGAAAAAGAGTAGGCAAATTCCTATGTGTAGTTTCATAAGCAATGAATTAAAAAAAGGCCTTTTCACCCACCCGTGGGCAGATGCTGAATGGCAGCAGCAGAGATTTCAAATATAGATGTCGCACGTAGATGCTGCAAACAGCTGTAATAGCTAAACTACGTACCAGAAGACTTAATCATTCTGGATTTTTTTCCAATACATGCTAGTATTCAAAAATAGACTCCTCTCTCCTACAATTGCTATACGAGTAGAATTCTTTGAAACATGCAAGGGCATTGATGATATAGGAACTTTGCTGTGTGCTGATTAGGCTGTATTTTCAAGGCTCCTCGATGACGGGTTGATTAGCAAAATTCTCATTACTAACGATTTTGTGTGCATAACTCATGACTGATGTGACTTCTTGTTTCTGCTACTGAGTTGGCTGAATCAACTGTTTTGTTGGGTGTAGACTTGCCAGCACCAGCTATCTGGATGAAAACAACAACAATAAAAAACTGAATCCACCGCATGTTTTATATTTGTATGGAGATGCTCCTCCACGTAGGGTGGGGCTACATGCACATAAACCCGTCTTAAATTAAAAGCAGAAGTTGAAAATGCCTTCAGTACACCTAACCTACCAAACATCATGGATTGACCTGGCCTACCTGAAACTTGCTTAGAACACACAATATGCAAAAGTAGCTAGCAACATAGTCCCCTGTGGAGTTTCAGTTTTTTACCCTTGTGATTGTGTGGCCGACCAGGAGATGTGGCTTGCTGCTTGCTGGCAGAATTATGAGAGATGTGTATTTTATTCATCAGCCCTAGAAAAGATCAAAATTCAAAACTTGAAGTACAGTTTCTACTGAATGTATATTGCTTTCACACCTTTGTATAGTTGAAAAATTGTAAATTGAACTTTTGCACGTTGGAGACCATCTGTATCTGTCATTAGGTAAAAAGGACAGTTAAGATTTTAGGATTTTTTTTTTAACTGATGGAGTTCTTACATCATAATTTGAGAATTAAAAAAAAAGCATGAGTATGTGTTTCTTAGGTGAAAGAATCTTTGTTTTGTTTGGAAAGAAAGAAATAGCAAAGAATTTTTGAGCAGAGATAGGGAAAATGTCATCTTATGACTTAAGGAATTCTAGAATAAAATAACCAACAGAATCACCACTAAAATTTTTAGACTCCAGTTATTGTTAGCTTTCCTGGAGTTTCTCTATAACTTAGTTAGAATAAAGTAAGTTCCTAGTAGGTCAACTGATAACCATTTGGCATGAGAGTGTGAGAGATGACACATAGGTTGGTCCTGTGTGACATATGTGACCCTGTATGAACTTGACCAAGAGTCCTCATCAGTGAACTGAGGATGATAATAAGATTATCTAAGTCAGAAAGGATGAAAGGAGATGATGGGTGTCCAATAACTTTGTGAACTCTACAGTGATACTCAAATGCTAGCTTACATAATACTTAGAGCATATGAGTCACCATCATTTCTCATTTCTCACAGTTTGCTGGTATTTCAAGTAGATGAAAACTCTGGGTACATATTGTTGAAATCCTTTTTCCTTACTGCTACAAATAATTTCCTCTAACTCATCCTACTTCATGACTATTGCTTTTCTCTCCACATTCATTCTTTTTTCCTATTTTACATCCTGTCTCCATACCCCAGGCATTGCATGATCATCTCAGCAACAAGTCTAGGAAAACCTTATGGACTTCTTACTCATCAAGAAGTTAAGGACTCACCTCAGAGTGGTTATAAAGATAATAGGTCAAACATTAGAAAGAATATGTTCTGGATGTTCTAAACCCAACATTTTGAGACCTATCTTCGATGTTCCCTACAGATACAAATGGAATTTTATGAAGTAATTATTATTTAAACAATACAGTTTTACTGTGTTGTATTGCCTTAGATCGGCAAATGACTTAATAATCCAACAGGACAGACCTAAAAGGAATAGTGCTGAAAAGAAATGGAAATCATTAAATATACTGGAATTTTAAAAATAGCATCATTTCTCCCATAATTTAGTATGTGTGTTCTTAAAAATAACTGCACTATGGAATACTATAGTGTTGTTATGGAACTCAAATCTTATAGTCTTAAATAGACTTAATAAAAACATACAACCTTATTACATTTTATGTACTTTAAAAATCTTTAATTCCAAATATATACAGTAATATTACAGTAAATATAGATAAGCATTGCAATATGTTTTGAAAAAGACACTGTTTTCTTGGTATGAACAGATATGGTATAATGTGACATTTGAAGTGTCTTGAAGAAAGGGAAGAAAAGACATCATTATTATGAAGGCAAAAATTGTATCATTGGAATTCACAGATGACCATAGCTTCAGACCGGATGTCGGGTAGTGTCTTTCTGTGGCAGCACTGTGCCCTGCACCACTCACTGTGCATCAGTCCCCCTTAGGACAGGTGACTGTGGTTATCCCACCACTCTTGTCTTTGATAGCGCACACCAGGGATACTCTTAGGCCTGTTCCTTTAGGGCTGTCACAGGCTCTCTCATTTCTTTCAAAAGATTTTATCACCTTGTCTCCTCAATATATACGGTTTTTAGATATTTATGATATTTGGATTGCTTTATTTAATATTTTTAACAGGAAAAGTACATATACCAAGGAATATAGTATAATAAACTCTTATAGGGCAATGCAAATGGGTAAATACAAGGGCTGTCTGGAAAGTGTCCCACCTTATAATATGAAAAATAGAAGCATTTATGGCTGGTTTTTTTCTGGACACCCTTCATACTTTAAGAAAGAAGGTAAGGTATATGAACGTTTTGTGTATTTCTCTCCAGGTCACTGTGTTCAACTGAGCAGTGTTTTACTCTTTTTTTTGCAGTGTTATGTGGAGCAGAAAGCGTAGCCACCTGGTGCAAAATCAGTACAAGTTAACATGGTTTTCTGTTTTGCTGGTTTTATTCCCTTGCTTATCTTCCATATAAAAACAAATCTAACCATTACAAGTAAGCATTAAAACAGAAAAAGAAGATACTGTTTTCTAAAGCATAAGATTCCTCAAGCTAAATGTGATTGGTTGTGTATGAACCCTATGCAACATTTTAGAAGTTGAACTAAAATATTTCATGTGATAGTTCACTTATCAACCACCCCCAAAACCCCACAGAAGATGAGATATCAATTCTCTCTGGGTAAGCAAGAAGATAAGAATGGTTGAAGGTTCTTTGAATATCTGTGCCCTGATGAATCCCTGTTCCCTTCCTGGTAAACTCTTGAGAAGGGAGAAAGAGATTATACCAACTCTTTCTATGGATCCAAAAATAATAGTGAACCCGTGTTTCCATTTTCATTGAGAAACCTATAGGCAGCATGGCATGGGAGCAAGGGGGTAGAATTTCCTGAAGGCAATTCAGGCAGCCCCATCAAATCTTGACACCCCAACTAGTCACAGAAGAACACCTCAGTATGCATGTGCTCCTGAGCAGGGGCCCCAGAGTGAGAGGCAGTAGACCTGAGGTGGGCACAAGGCTGTGATGAGGTCTTGGTGGTGGATGACCTTATGGCCAGTGAGTAAATGGAGATGCAGGTATCTCAGGGGATGACAGTTTGGAGAGGGTGACAACAGCAGACATCCTGATGGGACATACTTAAGACAATGACAGGGGATGACCTGTCTCCCTCTATTGTTATTTATTTATTAAAAAAAACACAAAGCATAGCAACATTTACTAAGTGCCCACTATGTCCTAGGCACTGTTCTGGGCACTGGCAAAAAGCACCTGAATCTGCATACGTCTTCAAATGTCGTCCTAGGAAGAAAGAATTGACTTTCTGTCATGCGGCAGACTATATTTTACACACATTTATTTTATATTATCTGTCACCCTTCTACTAGAATATGTTCTCTGAGAGTGTAGGAACTTTTACCATTTCTGTTGCTTGTAACAAAAACATAGCAGGTGCCCAGTCAATACTAAAACAAATGAATGACTCAGGAATAATGAGACTGAACAGAGATAAATTATAGAAAAGGAAAAATGCTTCTTTTTGGTGTATCTGAATGGATGGCTGGAAAATTACTCTCTGCTGTAGAGTCTAATAATCCCTAAGTCATGAAACTACCCTTCTGTGTCTCGAGTAGCACAGGGCCAGTGAGTGAAGGCAGAAGACTTTTCTATACCAGTGTCCATCTAGTGTTGGAAAACAATGTGCCTCCTATACTTCATGAAGAGACAATGACAACAACAACAACTATCCCAAGTATCTTTTCAAAGTCACTTAAATATTCATCTTATACATACAGAAATCTCTGCAATGATACCTTTGATGGTAGAGGTGAGAAGAGTGTGTGTATGTGTGAGTGTGTGTGTGTGTGTGTGATAGTTCAGTGAGGAAGGAACATAATTAGTATGTGTGGTCTTGACTTTGTTATTTAGAACTCTGCTGACCATTACAGTCATTGCTAGCCACACATGGCCATCGAGACCCTTACAGGTATCTAATCCAAATGGAAATGTGCAGTGAGTGCAAAACACACATTGGATTTCAAAGGCTTAGTTAAAAAATGTGAAATATTTCAACAATTTTTAAAGTATTGATTGCATGTTGAAACAATATATTGGTTTAAGTAAATGTATTGTTAAAATTAGTTTTATCTGTTTATTTCTATTTTTGCCTACTTGAAAATCTGAGATTATGTATGTGGCTTGCATTGCATTGCTATTGAACATTGAGCAGTACTACTCTAGACCATTTTGCTCAGACACATTCACTAGCCTCATCTCCACACCTTGGACAGGAATATCCTCCTGTCACTTGTCCTGACACTGTTGCTCCAGTAAGTGGCTACCTGCAGTTTGACTTCTTGCACTGGGGAATGAAGAGCCTATGTGGAGATATAATTTAATTATTCCAGATAAGCTCTAACTATTTTAGGAGTCTACCATTTCTGCATCACAGCTCAAATAAAAATGAATTAAATAACTAAGATTACACTTTAAGGTAGGAGTTATATATGATTATTTTTACTTTTTTATTAATCAGAATTTTTGCTTTTTATACATATATTTTTTCCCATCTTAAAGAAGACCCTCTAACATTCTTTGTAGTACTGATTTGGTGGTGATGAACTCCTTTAGCATTTTCTTGTCTGGGAAGCTCTTTATCTGTCCTTCAATTTTGAGTGATAACCTTGCTGGATATAGTAATCTTGGTTGTAAATCTTTGGTTTTCATCATGTTGGATATTTTCTACCAGTCCCTTCTGGCCTGTAAAGTTTCTGTTGAGAAATCTGCTGGATTTCAAGTTGTATAGGTGATCCCTTACAAGTTATTACTTGTCTTTCTCTTGCGGCGTTTAATATTATCTCTTTATCTTTAACTTCTGTTGTTTTAATTATGATGTGTCTTGCTGTAGGCTGGTTTGAGTTTATTTTGTTTAGGGCTCTCTGTCTTCCTGGGCTTATATGTCTATTTCCTGTGGCAGATTAGGAAAATTTTCAGTCATTATTTCTTCAAGTAACTTTTCCACCCCTTGCTGTGTCTTTCACCTTCTGGTACTCCTGTGACGCCAATGTTGTTGCACTTGATGTTGTCCCAGAGGAGTCTTAGCTTATCTTCATTTTCTTGGATTATTTTTCCTTGTTGTTCTGATTGTGTGTCTTCTTTTATCTTCCAAATCAATGATCTGTGCCTCTGTTTTGTCTAGTCTGGAGATACATTCTGTTCCAGTCTTCATTTTTTTTTTTTATTGTAATCATTGTCTCTGTTTGGTCCTTTTTTATTAACCCGATGTCCTTTTTTATGCTTGCTATCTCTTTGTTAACATTTTCCTTAGGTTGCTTAAGCATCATTATGGTATATTGAGCTCTGTCTTTGATAGCTTGTTCGGCTCCAATTTGTCCTCTGGGGTTTTCTGTTGTAGTTTCTTTTCAGATGTATTTTTTTGATTCCTCGTTCTGGTAGCCTCTTTGTTTATAGATATTCTCCTCTTTAACTAGCCACTCACTGCTGTAATTTCTTGTGAAGCTCACTGCTGATGGCATGATGGAGTGGTGGTTGGCAGAGGTCTGACAGGGAAGTGGCCAAGGGCAACCTGGAGTCTTTGTTCCCCACCTGGTGCTGAGAGCAGCCGCATGGTCAGGGCCACCTCTCACTGTTCTGCATTTGGTTTGCCCAAGCACATTGCCCTGAGCATTGGGGTCAGTCCTGTACACTGGCCTCTCAAACTGTGCTGGTTGTGGACCAAGAAATGTGCCCACAGCCCCCTTTCTCCTTCTCCTTCCTGGCCAGTGCGGTGGCACTGCGGCTCCTCACTGCCCTGTCACCCCCTCTCCTCTGGGAAGTGGAATGAAGTCACTTCCACCTCGTCTGCACCTCCCGGGGCCAAAGTGAGGTCTGGTTGCGGGGTCTGATGCCCCTGCCTCTGGGCCTCCTTTCCTCTGTCCTGCAGACTGAGTGAGGTCCAGAATGCTCGCCTGCTCGCCTGCTGCCTCCTTCCCCCTCTCTTCCCCAGTGGTAGAGTTCTAGCCCAGGACGTGTGCAGGGCCCGAGTCTCCTCTGCTCACCCTTCTGTTTGCACTTTCCCTTTCTCCCCCTTCTGTTTGCCCCTTTGCCTCCTGCATGTATTTGGATATGATGAGCAGGTCTCTTAGCTGTGTTTGCACTCTGTAAGGAGCCTTTAGTTGAGTTATGGATGTTTTATTTGTTGTGATCTCCAAGGGAGTTCTTCAGGGGTCACTCTCATGCTGCCATATGAGAGAGGTTGTTCCTCTCTGATTCTTTCTCCTTTAAGTTACTGGTTTTCATATTTCTACTGGACATGCATTCTTTGTCACTTTACTAAACATAAAGTTAGAATGAACTGACCAAAAGATGGGTGCTTGCTTTTTCCTTGGGTATTTTGTATAATGAAACTTAGATTTTATGGAGAATCATGCATGGGTTGGTTATATTATGGTTCATGTAGAAGGTACTAACTTTCATTGGGGTGGGGTGTAAAGGTAGGACTATAGATACCACAGGACATATAAATAACCCAGGCATTTATAAAAGAAACATATTTCTAATCATTACAGTCAAGGAAGGAGCTTAACTTCTTGAATGGCTGAGCTGCTGTATGTGTGATGCTGTCTATCCAGTGAGTTGAAAGGATAATTTTAAGAATTACTTGGCTAACATGGACATTTAAAAATTTTATTTAGAGAAAAGGACTTATGTTCACCCAGGACACCTAGACAGGCAGACTATACTAATCAAATCACTTGGATGATTACTGTAATTTCCACATCTTTGAATTTATGTAGTGAAAGTTATATAATAAGAAAAATATATTTGGGGAGAATTACCTGGTATAACATGTTCATTTTAGCAAAGATGAAAACTAAAGAGGTGAGGTTCAATGTTGCACAATAACTAAAATGGAAACCTTGATTAACACTGAGGTTTTCTGGTTTTCAGATTATTCCTCGGTAGAATCCAAAAGCAGAAAGAAAGTTCCAAATGTCTTCTAATAATCTCCACTGTTCCAAGGTCCAGTGTTGGAAAGATTAATTTCTTGTTTGTTCTTACACTTCTCTTTGGTCACCAACATAATGGTATCTGCTATTAGAAACATTCCTAAGATTAAAAAAAAAATTCTCAAGGGACAGTGTCTCTATTCGCTGTATGTCTCATTAGCTCATTGTATCTCTCATTAGCTCATCGTGTCTCTCATTAGCTCATCGTCCATTGCAAGAAGTGTGGGAATTAAATTGGTTCACATAGATGTGATAATGTCAGTTTTTTCAATGCTTGTGATGAAATTGCAGAACCCAACCAAGTCTTAAATTCTAGATTTCTTTAGCAGTATATCTGACTCTCTTTTTTTAAAATCTTCTTAAGCAATCAATACTTTCTCTGTAATAGATTGTTTTCATATTAATAATTTCTAGTTTTCCTTTAATACCCATAGCAAACTTGTGATTTCCTCAAGTCATTGAAAGGACTGATAATGGCTGTTGTTCTATTTATTTATTTGTGACCATTTTTAGTTTTAATCCTTATGATTTTGACTATTAATATTTTCTCCCAGGACTCCCTTCTGAGTTAGTTCTCTATATGGCCTCATAGTTTTCCTTTTCCTGGTCACTTCTCTTCTCCTGGGAGTCAGTGTATTTGTTGTTATTGTCACCGGATTTGAAGAGGAACAAAATAGAATCTTTTGAATTTGCCTTAATGATTGCTCCAAGAATGAGATCATTTATAGTTAGTTCTATTTCCTAAATATACTAAGTGTCTATTATCACATCCAGGACACTGTGTTTCATTATGGAAAGGTATAAATGTGAATAATGGTGTAAGAAACTCAGATCGATGATGGAAATAACACACTGCATTTTTCTTGCGAAGGGTAAAAACTGTAACTTGTATTTCTATTCTGTTTTGTAGATATTCAAGCAATTCTCTAAGAATCCAAAATGAATAGCATTTTGAAATATCTTTATTCTCTGTGCATTAATACTTAAAATTTCTTACACACACACACACACACACACACACACACACTCACACACTCCCCCAACCCACTTTTTGAACTTTGAAGTGAAGAATGTTGGTCTTCCAATAACTTAACACTAAGATAAATTATTGCAGCTGTATATTCATCTAATACTTTATAAAATAAGCAAGAATGGATAAAAGAAAGCATGGACATTTAAGTTAACACTTTAAAATGTGTGATTTATGTCAAGAAGTCATTCCAAAGACTGAACATGCTATTCAAGAATTAGTCAATACTCTCATCCTAAAAGCAATTTGCTTTTTTTAAGTATAAGAAGACATTTAATTTGCAACCAGGTCTGATCGTGTGTTGTTTTTTCTTCTATTTTGTTTTTGTTTTTTAAATCACCACCATTTCTGACAGTTAAAAGATTGCAGGTGGGAAGAGTAATTTTTATGACACTTTTTTTTTTTTAAGTGAAGGTGGCATGGAGGCAGCTTAGTTAAGTTTGGAGCGGAACATCCTGAATTTCCATTTTACCCCATTATGTAAAACCATATAATAAAGAGTTATCAGTAACCAAAAAGTAAAATGAAGAGTTTTCTAGTTTTGCTTCCTAAATACACACACACACACACACACACACACACACACACACAGACACACACAGTATTTATTGAATATGTTTTATTAAAATGTTAGTTTTTAGATGAAATGCTACATAGTGTATATATATCAACAAAATTTTGAGTTAGCATTGTGTCTCCTCATATAGAATGAAATAGGTAACTGAGAAACTTAAAATTTTTTAAAAATACTAAACAAATAAGTAGTTTAATGGTAATAGCCACGGTATCTGTTTTCTGATTATAGCTTATGTTGACTACTCAGCGAGGACATTTCCTACTTTTACACAGCAGGTGTATCGGAGCGTGTGGGGAATATATTATAGTTCAGACTTCATTTAGGAGTTTCTGGACCCAGAACATAACATTTCCCTTCTTCATCTTGGGGAGCAAAATGAGTAACAAACATTTCATTGAGGAAAGTGGTCAGGAAATGCAAAATGTCTAACCTAGGCTTGGAAAGCTCTAAGATCACTCATTGGTTATGAGTAACTAGTAGCAGTCTTTTTTGAGAACAGAACAATGGAAATCCAAGTCTCCTTAGAAATGCAATTCATAAAAACTAAGAACCTAAAGTGAAATATAAACAATTATCTTTAGGGGGAAAAAAGGGATTTTTTTTAAAAAAGGAAATAAGGTCAGTGATATTCTATTATAGTCAAACAACATAGTTTCCATTTTATGAAAGGATTTTAATTACTCGTGTGCCTCCATGAAATCCTAAATCAAGCTGCCCGCCAGAGATGGAGTGGGCCCAAATGACTATAGCGATTTCCAACACATGGCCAGGTAGGTTGGAGTTACTGTGATAACTTACAACTTTGAGCACTGACTTGCATGTATTATTTCCTCCTAACCTTTATGGAGCCAACTAAAGGAAATATTTGACACAGAAGCTTTTAAAGCAAAAATCATTTGTTGGGTAGCAGCAGTCAGAACACAAAAGGGGAGCTAACGCTGCTGGGATTCAAAGAGGGGGGCCTATTAGAGCAGAAAGGGCCTCTGGATGGGAGATGGAATAGCAAACACATTGGATTAGACACGTCTTTGACTCCCCTGTTGTGGTGGTCTAACCAACGAGGTTCTATCATAGTTTTCCAGGAGCAAGTATCTGAGTAAAGAAAGACTATCAAGGGAACCTCACCTGTGTGGTTTTCTGCAGTAAGCCTCGCCCTGCTCAGCTCCTTCCCTGGGCCTAGTGCAGGGAGGGGAGCTGGGTGTCAAACTGGCTACTTCATTCACGCATCCGTAGGTGAATCCCTCGGACTGCACCCCTTTGGATTTTCTTTTCGCTTTATGTTTGTCTGATGAAGTGACTTGACTTTTTCATGTTGACCTCAGGTGGACCCTTCGATTTTCCCTTCTTCCCTAGCACTGTTGTATCCAAATAGGACTCCTTGACCTTTGTTTTATCCAGGAAGTAAACTCTGGGTCATCTTTGTCACCTTTCAGTCCATTCAACTAAGCTGAGGCAGTCCAAAACATGTCACGTTTGCTTGATTGGTGACCAACAAAATTATTTAATTCATTTTTTTCCTGGTCAGATAATTTATGTACAATGTACAAATTTCAAAAGGCATAAAAATGTACACTCTGAAAAACATACCTTCCTCTCATTCCTACAACCCGAGTGACCATATTTTCCCTATGAAGGCAGTTTCTGTTACAGGCTGATAGTGACACCAGCTTCATGTGCACTTTTGTAGAGATCCTCCCTCTGTCTCTCCCTCTCTCTTTCTGTCTTCCTATTCACCCACCCATCCACCCCATCCACCCATCCATGGTAGCAGTTTTTAGCTGGTCTTTGACCTACTTTTTCTTAATTTAACATCACGTCTTGGGAATTATTCCTAATCAGTTTATAACGTGGCCAAATTCTTTTACTAGACATAGTATTCTCTTGTATAGATATGCTTTAAGTATTTATCCAATTTCTTATCGATGTACATTGGTATTGCTGCCAATATTTTAGAAGGCAAGCAATGTAGCACTGATTAGTTTTGTATGTCTCATAGCTTTTGAACCTCTAGCTGTAAAATGAGGAAGTCAGTAAATTTATGCTACCTTCTACCTTCTTGTCTCTTCTTCTTCCAGCTCTTGTTGTTTATAACACTTTCCAGTACTGGATTTATAGTATTAGAAATAACCCTCTGTTTGTTCTAGTCCTAGTCTTGTATTTAAACAGAATTGGTATTTAATATCAGTCCTTTTCCCATTGTGTCTTTGCTCACTCCTTAGTCAGCTGAAGCTGGTCCTTTAATAGTTTCTTTAAGAAAGCATCTTGAGAGCTATATTCTCTGAGGCATTGTACCTTTAGTGTTATTTATCTATTACCTTTATATTTAAATAATTGTATGAATACTAATTAAATTCTTGGATTACACTCTACCTATCTTGAAGACTCAATTGCTCCACTACATTTTAACATGGGATGGTGCCATACAGAAAGACGTCTGGTACCAGCCTTACTTATTTCTGATTTAAGTGACTCGATTTTCTATCCAGGACAACCAAAGAATTTTTTCTTCATCTTTAAAAGAAAAGACATCTTTAAATATATCTTCAAAGATATCTTTAGTTTTCTTTATCTGTATATATCTTTATAGATCTTACAAATTTACACATCATAGTATTATTCTTTATCATTTATTTGTTTATTTCTGGTAGGACAGGATGCACTCTTTGAATCTAAAAGCTTAAATCTTCTTTTCTTTCAGGGAAGTTTCCTGAATTTCATTTTTGCATATTTGTTCTGTTATCATTTTTTCTTTGAGGATTCCAGCTATTCCAATATTGTGTGTGTCTTGCTTTTTCTCCACATGTATCCTTTTTATTATTTTTTAAATCCTCACCTTTCATGTCTTTTACTGTGCTTTTACAGCTAATATTCTTCCTGCTGTTTCCAAAGTGGCCCTCATTTCTCTAATGAGCTTAGTTTTTATTTTACTCATACTTCTTTCCTGAATTGTGCCAGCTTATATATTTTTCTCTTTAGCTGTTGTGTCACCCATATTCAATCAATAACTAGAGATGAAGCACTTATTGTGTACCAGGAACAATTCTAGGGACTAGTACTGGAACAGTGAAAGAGAAGACAGAATTTTTCCTTTCAGAGCTTGCATTACAGTTGGATATTGTATCTGCTGTGATTTTGTGTATATAAGTGATTGATTTAGTTTCTACAAAAATCAATCCAATATTTTTATCTGACCGATGAAAAATTATTCTTTGAGTGTAATTTTTTCTCTTGTTTTTTTAAAATTGTGATATCACTGTCAAGATGTCTATATGGGTTCTTTTATTGCTCATCTTTGAATAGCATTAATTTCTTCTAGCATAATTATTTACATGATTTTTAGGGAGGGGGAGCACATGAGAGAGAGGTCAGATCCGTGTTTTAGTCCAGGGGTAAGCAAAATATGTTTTGTAGCTCTTCTATGGCCCAGACCCTCATTTTGTACAATTTGTGGACTAAGAACAGGTTTTGTGTTTTTAATACATTGTGAAGGAGGAAAGGGTACAGAGGCTGTAAGTGATCTACAAAGCTTTGCATAGTCATTATTTGGTTCTTTACAGAAAAAGTTTGCCAATCCCTGTTTCAGGCTAATAGAAATTCTTATAATGAGACAAAATAATGTGTTAATGAGTTTGTCAGCCTTTATTTATCCCAGGAAATGAGATTAGCAACGCAAAGGCACTCTCACCAATTTCTAGTTTGCCTCAGAAACAGGCTGCTTCCTTCAAGTATGGCTGTGAGTGAGTGAGTGTGTGTGTGTGTGTGTGTGTGTGTGTGTGTGTGTGAGTGTGTGTGTGATTTATCATTTAGCTCTCTATCCCCTGCTCCTAGAAACAATGCCAAACTCAGTCAAGGAAATATTTTGCTACCAGCACAAACACCATTTTCATTTATACAAGTGAAGGGTTGTTGATTTTGCTCACCAGTTTATGTGTCTGTCACTGGCTTTGGAGAATAACACTCTGATGCCTTTCTCTGAGAACTGCAGCCATGAGTGTATTCTCATGCAATGGTCCTACATTTCTTTTTGATACAAGTTCTCCACTACATGACAACATTTTCTATATTTTTAAAGATTTGACTCATATATTGTGATTGGACTTACAGATGTCATTTAGATCCATCAAGGGTGGACATTGGGTTTCTATTTCTTGTTGTCTGAGTTGTAGTGATGTGATTGCTTGAGGAAAGAGGAAAACATCTACATTAGTCCCATATTTAAAAATGAAATGTCATTTTTTATAAGCGTATCATATTTTTTATTTTGGAATATATTACCAGAACACTTTCAGAAATAAAAATAGCGATGTAAAATTGGGAAGAAGGTAGAAATGCAATTGTACGTGGTCACTACTGTGAGTGAATAGGACGTTCTTAGCAGGCCGTCTCCTAAAGCACATGGAGCTATTGTGGTAGCTTACTACGGCAACTCCATCAGAGCCCCAAGTGGTGGGCTAATGAAACACCACATCATAATTGAATCAACCAGAAGGATGACTTAAGAAATATTGGAATGACTTGAATATTCTAAAGATCAGAGATAGGAAGACTCCTTCGATAAGTCAGCAAGCCAGCTGGGCTTATTCTCCTCAAGGCATGAGGCTAGGTGCCGTTTATTCTTGCACTTAGCACCAAGCAGGTTGCGACATTCTACTTTACAAAGGCAAGAGGAAATGATTTCAAGTAGAACTGTAATTGATGTAAAACAGGTCAGTCAAAGTGAGAAATTAAAAAAATACAGCTACAGGATAACTGGCTAATTTGAGTAGTGCTGATCATAAGAGTAAATAAGACAGTGAAACTACCATTAACTTTTCTTTTAAGACTTTTGACATGTAGGAAAAAAATATTAGGATAACTAGATGAGTTCATTTTTAAGTGTAAATGAAAAAAAGAATGGGATTAAGTTCATATTAGAAGCTTGCTTTAGCTGTTTTTCATATGTATTAACCTACACAGTGAAGTCAAAATTCTTCAAATTTCAGGTTGTGGTTCTTAATTTGAAATCATCTGGGCTAAGCTTAATTTTCAACATTTTGCAGTTGCAACATGTTTTCAATATAATTACAAAGTATGTGTGTTCTGTGTGCTCTCTCCCACCCTCTTTTCACCCAGGACATGCATTCTTAAAAAATTTGCATAGCGACATTTACTTTCTTTTCTGCTCCACGAAGGAATATAATTAAAAGGGTAAAAGGCATTGAGCTGATGGTTCATAATGCACTAATTCATAACAGTGTATTAGCATCCTGATTAAAACGAAATACCTAATGAAACTGGAGCAAGGTTGCCTTCTCGCCCTCCTCATTATACGTCTGGTGCGTTCTGAGGTTCCGGCGACGCGGCGGTGGAGAGGCCGTCGGAGTGAGCGCTGCTTAGGAAGCCATTCAACGCGAGTCTTCTACCAGCTGTTCCCGAGCTTCATTAAGACTCATTACGAGTTGTCATGTAATGGAGAACTTATATTTTTTGATGATCTCTGCATACCAGTAAAGATAAAAGTATGTCTTAAGGCAGAACTGAAAAGAACAGAAGTTGGTACATATTAAAAATAGATTACTAAAATGCCCTAGTTAGCTGGCATAGACCTTAAAAGCTCAGTACAGTCATTCAGATTTAAAGGGAAAGATAAAAAGTGACTAAACTCACTGAGCTTTTAATACATCAACTGTTACATTTTAGGGGAAAAAAACCCTCTATTCTGCCATATGAAAGATACCTGGGGGCCCCAAAGATTGATCTGCTCCTCTCGTGATGGGGCTTCAGAGAGCTGGCATTGTGACACCTGAGGAAGGCATCCTGGTGGCGTTTCCAATTGTTACTTTGGCTTTCAGTGAAGGTAGAGTCACGTCTTCCCATTCTGTATCCACCCAGACGCCTTCCTCACATCACACAACGTGGAAGTTCATCTTGATTCTTGGTCCAAGTATGTGGTCAGTGACACCGCTGATTCTGTGGACACAGACCTCCAGGATGAGTATATGCACAGAGTGGACTGGGCAGGGTGTGTGGGAGAACAGGGGGCGAGGGCAAGCCAGGTCTGCAGCTGCCTGTCCAGAGCAAGCCAAGAAAATAGCACCAATTTTTAAGGAGTGCCTTTATTTATACTTTGTGAAAAGTAAGAAAACACCAAATACCCATATCACACATTAATTTGAGTGGTATTGTGGGGATAGTGGAGATGCCCAAGGGTGACATTAGCACCAAACCCACTGCCTGGAGGTGTTAATCTTCCATCAGATGGGCACATTCTCACCACACACAGTCTCCAGGAGCAGTCTGTGGAAGTCTCCATGGCATAGTAACTCATGTAGCCCTTATCCCCATAACCTGGTCACCCACATCCGGCATTGGTCGCCTGTATACTGAAGAGATCGGCAGGAATATGAGCCTCAAGGTGGAAAGTTCTCACTGCAGTTGAGAACTTTGCTCATTGATAAATTTGAAACAGCAAAGGTTAAGATCATTGTTTAGGATGCCCCGCCTAATCCCAGTACAACCAATCTAATGTTCTTCCTCACAATAGGCTTGCTCTTCTTTCTATTCTCTCGTCATCACAGACCTTTGGAAAGTGTCTACAGTTTCAAAAGAGGCTTTCATATCTATTGCTCCACAACCCTGTCAGGAAGGTAGGGCCACAGTCACAGTTCCTGTTTTGTATAGGAGGACATAGGTCAGCAGGCCACAGGAATGGGCAGGCCATGCAGCTAGTTAATGGCTGACCAAGGTATCCGGAAATCTAATCTTGAAAGCATATCCTCTCCTTGACAGCACACTGTCACACACCCAATTACAGAAGAGGAGTACCCTAAGAGGGAGATGAACTGCTTTTGGTCCATCTGTATTCCAGGTTTCCTGGGGAAATTTTTAAATCAAGCCTAGAATGATGAGGATTAATTTTTTCTAATTGAGCAGACATATTTCAGAAGTTTCTGCAGTTTTTTTTTCTTTTTGGTATGTGTTTTCTTTTCTCAATTCTATTTTAAGGGAATTGCCTACTAAATATACAGTGCCTTTAACAGTAATGCAAAGCCTGTATGACTAGCTCAATATGTAAAAAGATGATAGGCGATTTAACTCGGCTGTATAGACGCTGTTTCTGTCTTGCAAGGGAATAGTACCACCTTAGTTCTTTGCTGCATCCCTCGACGTTTATAAGGATTTTGCTAACTGTGCATGGTTATGTGAATGACCTGTGCTCCCCATGAAGATGGCCAGTATGGTGTGATGACAACACGATGCCATCAGTTTTCAAGATGGAGCCTCTCTATTGCCGATGCAGCTAGTAAAATAAGAATGGAATAAAACAGAAAGGACTCTGTTAAAGTTGAACAGGACGCAGATGCTAAGAGGTCATGGTCTTCCATGGTATATTTTTGGAAGCTTATTTTTAAAGGTTGATATACAGGGTTTTTGCTGCTTTAAATGACTGGCCATTAGAATGACTCGTCTTTCTTAAGTCTCATGCTGTTATTTTCTCTGATGAAAGTGAGCAATTATTTTGCATGCTTTACTATGAAATCTGTATTTCTCCACATAGCAAGTTCTTTCTTTTATTTCCCAGATAATTCAAACTGTTATTTTGATAATCCTCGAGGTCAGAAGGAGTTGGGATTCAGAAAAATATCATTTAAATATAGTCAGTCATGGGCCATTCACCCGAATAGGTTTTATTTTCTCTCTGTATTAGTTGACTCATAGTCACAGGTGCAGTTTGTTCTCTGTATTTTTTCCTTTATTGTACTGTATTCTCAGTAATGCATAATATGTTAATTTGAAATATGAGTTCCACAGGGTATGGCAGGAATTCAGAATTTAAGGTGAATAAATCTGAGTCTTAGGCCCATGAGTCACTCCAGCCTTTGCCAAGATAGGTTCAGTAGAACTTTAATCCTGTAGTATTATATGATGAGGGTGGTTTGGAGAATATTTAAGAAGTATTGTATGCCTCCTTTGGGTTTGTAAAACACATTAGCTTATTAACTGCCTTAAGAATTTCCACAGTGCAAATTTTGTTCAACATTGTTTTTATCCAATATTTCTCAAACTTAGTTCATTTAATCACAGGCATTTCATTGAACTTCCATTGTAGGCCAAGCATTCTTCAAGAAAAAAAAAACGTAAAAATCCTTGGCCCTATGGCTCATAGGCCTATGGACCTCACATTTCAGTGAAGGACACAGTCAACACACAAGGAAACAGGACAAGTCAACAGTGAATCAAATGGTGCAAAGTGCTATGAAAACTAAAAAAAATGAGAGAGAGAGGGAAAAAGAGTGGGGGTAGAGATGAAATAGTTAAATATTTATTTGACCACAGAGTGTATATTGTACTTGAGTAATAATTATTAAAGGCCTGTGGATCTAGTGTTTTCTGCAGAAAATACTTTGGTATCCACTGAGTTGGACCCTCAGTCAAGAACCTTGGGAACCTTGCAATCCAGATTGGTGTTTTGCTTCTTTGCAGAAGATTTTTTTTTAAAGTACCCTACATCTCAAATGTATTTTTCTGAATTTAACTAGCAGTATCTGTGATACGGGAGATAGTGCTTATATAGTACTTAAAAATTTTAAAGCTAGCTTTGCCCTTTGAGGGATTTAAATAGATAACCCAGAATCAGATTAATAACCACTAGGTGTCGGTGTTATCATTGGATAGTAGAGATGATCTGAAATCTCCTTGGCTGGCTTGGTTGACCTAGATAATTTCCTGCATAAGTAGATACTAACAAATACTTTCCCAATTTATTAAAATATAACCACATAACTTTCATAAGCAGTTCCTAGATGAAAAAGACAAATATAAATATAATTTGAAACAGGACTTAAAGAAACAAGAATATAAGCTTATACCTATTAATTAGGCTACACAGTTCATAAAAAACCACATCTGTGATATTTCCTCAATGCTCATTAATATGTTTAAGAAATCTCTATTGAGCAACAACTTTTCAGGCACTCCACTAGGCACCAAAAGGGCAAAATTAATAAGCTAATGTTCTTCCAAACAAGGGTAATGAACAGTACAACACAGTGAGGTCAGTGTATTTTTAGAGACACACATAAGGCAGGGTGAGGAGGATGGAGGGAGGGGTGACATAACCAGCCTTATAGACAATTCAGTGTCAATAGGGAGGACTGGTCTGTAGAGGGACAAGTCTGGGGACAGGAAGGCTTCGGAGACTTTTGCAACAGTTTAGGTGGGAAGGAAAGAGGTTGGCAAATATTTACGTTGACGTACTTCACAGAGCGATTTGAAGCCATCAGAGAGTAACTCCTTCAATTTCTATCATCCAATCTGCAAAACTATCTGCGTGTTGACTAATTTTCCTTCTTCCCTTCTTTTTACCCTGGCGTAGATACTTCTTTCTCTTATATAAGGCTAATGTGCCTGCCTGTCTGCTAGTAGCCATACCTGCTGTCTTGTCAAGGGGCTTGTGGCATCGGGTAGTCTGATCCTTCACTATGACCCACTTTCTCACGTTGCTTCCCATCAGAATTTACATGTGCTCTATTATTGCCCATCTTAGAAAAGAACCAACCAACCTGCCACGTCACCAACCAGTGAACTTCCCGTTCCCACGAAACTCTCAGAGTTGTCACCCTCAGGGACTGGATTGCACGTGCTGTTGTACTCACTCCTTAACAGGCCGTGACCAGCCTCTCTTCATACTGCTTTCATCATGGTTACCGAAGACAATTATGTCCCCAGATTCAGTGGACACTTTCCTCCTTACTTTGTTTTGATGGTTTCATAGCACCTGTCACTGTCACTGTTGAATATTTATTGCCTCTTTCCACCACACTACATTTTTCTAGTTTGTGTCTGTTTATTGCCACTATTTGTCAGACATTCTGTTGTGCTCTCTTCTTCTTAGCTATTGATTTTGTTCAGTTCTCATTCTCTGCACTTTCCACAGGTAATACTTACCTACTTTCATTGATGGCTACTCGTATTTTTACTCACACACCAAGGACTCTGAAGGTTTTGCTTCCAGTCCAGTTCTTCCTCATTTTTCTCTTAGCATCTTCAAATCCAATATATTAAAAATTAACATCATTTTTCTCTTAATACTGACCCCTCCGCCAATGCATTCTAACTTTCCCATTGCTCAAACTGATCTGAAAAGTTTGGCAATGTCTTTGAATTTTCCTTCTTCTTCTGTGACTACATCCAATAAATTCACATACACTCAAACTTACTTACTGAGTGTCTACTGTGTGCCCACTGCTCGGGATGTGGTATTAAGCAGAACATGCAGACCCCTGACTTCATAGAGCTTCCATGTGAGTTGAAGTAGACAACACATATGACAGTAAGTCAGAGATAAAATGTTGTGATAGGTATTTTGAAAGGTAGGCTGTGAATATAAGTATTGAGGGTCTAGCATTAAGTATGGTGTTCAGTTAAGTGATATTGGAGCTGAGACCTCAAGGATGGTAATAAACCAGTTATGTGAAAATTGGGGAAAGAGTGTTTCAGGCAGAGAGAAAAACACCTGTGAAGGCACTGAGGTGGAAAGAGTTTACCAGAAAGCCAAATAAAAACTGAAACGTGTTTGCCTCTCCACTGCTCAGACCGCCAAATGCTCCCTGTGGCAAATAAAGCCATGCAGGGTCGCGCCGACGCCTCCTGGCCCCACCTCCTACTCTGGTACCTGGGTGGTTTTAGTCCTGTTGCGTCGGACTTCCTGTGGCTCCCCCGGAGTGTGAAGTTCCCTCTAACTTTGAGCAACTCTTCCCGTTGCTGCTGAGAATGTTCTCAGTGCACTTTCATCTGGCCAGTTCAGATTCGTTCTTCTGTCCCTCTCAAGGGGTCCCTGCTTGACTAGCTGTCCCACCCCCACCTCCTGGCAAGGGATGCTTCCACATGAGCCCCTGTGCTCCTCTTGTGTAGCTTTAGCTTGGTTCTTGGTTAGTGTCCATTTTCTATGCTAGGCGACTAACTCAATGAAGACAGGGACCCTGTCTGCCTTTTTTAACTTTTTATTCTCAGTGCCTGGAATTGCTGCTGTCATATTAGGAGCACCCAATACAAATTTGTTGCATAAATCAGTAAAATGAATGAATGATTGAATAGTGGAAGAGAGATAGACTTTAAAGTCAGAGCCAGTTTTCCGTCACTTTGTGATCATCCACAGGTGCTACCCATATTGATAAACAAATTAATATGGGAAAGATGGTGGAATCAGTGAAAAATTTTTATTTTAAGTTTAGGAGTCAGTCTTTATCTGTAACCCCAAACTTCTTTGACTCCTACATCTTCCTTCAGCCCCATCTCTGCTCTTCTTGCAGAAAAAACTCCTGGGAATATAATAGCTGTCCATGGTTTTCACCACTTGTGTCTGTCCTGCTAACCCAGGGCAGGGAGGCGTCTGTCTGTGCCCCACGTCTCGGGGAGCCCGTTTGTCCCGGACGCAACGGCCGCTTGCCTTACGTGGGGACGCTGGCACTGCTCGCCCTTCCTCCTTCTCTGGAAGGATTTTCCTCTTGGTCTCTTAGTTCTCCTCACACTCCATTTAGAGCTCTGCGCTCAATTCTTTTCCCATCTGAGTGTTCTTATCTGAAGTCAGGGCTTTACAACGCACGCGTGCCCCGGCGAGTCCCTGGTCTCGGCCCCCAGCCGCAGACTCACTCAGCTTTTAGCCTGACACCTCCGCTGAGATGCTCGTTAGACATCTCAAGTGCGACTCTCCGAACTCGGACTGTGAAATGGGCCGCCCCGGCCGCCTTTCCTGCCTCGGCGAGTGCCATTTCTGCTGCCCGTCGCTTAGGCCAAACATCCTGCCGTCAGTCCTTCGCGGCCCGCCGCCCTCACGCCCCACGGCCCACCCGTCCCGCCCCCAAACGCCCACGTAGAAACGCGTGCGGAGCCTGCCCGGGCCGCGGCTTCCGCCTGCGTCTCACAAAGCCCGTTTCCGCACCGCCGCCAGAGTTACTTCTCCCAACAAGTCTCCCGGATCGTGCTGGCTCTGTGGTCACGTCCGCCAGCCTCTTCTCATCTCACGCTGTCCTCGCGAGGCGAGGCCTGCCCGGTGCTAGGCCAGCCCTCCCCGCTCTGCCCTCTGACGTGGTCCCCATCGTTCCTTCTCGGAGCGTCCTCCAGGCACAGGGACTTCGCTCCCCGGAAGCACTGCTGCACGCCCCCTGCCCCGCCTCGAGCGCCCCGCGCCTGCCCGGGAAGCTCTTCCTCCAGGTGTGTCGCGTGGCTCTCTCCTTCCTTTAGATCTCTGTGCAGCTGCTGCTTGATCTGAGGGCCTCTCCACTAACAAACACCTCACGACAGATGGAAATCCTCCATCCACTTGGTAGCACTTACCTTCGCTCGGCACATCACATGCTCTTCCTTTCTGTTAGAGAGTAGGCGCGTCTCGGGCAGGATTCTAACTAGCGTTTAGACTTGTGCAAACTCAGGAGACCTGTCGCGTCTATTTGACTCAGACAGGGCAAAAATGGAAATGTTTTTCATAATGTGTGATGTTCTTCAGGTTGGGTGTTGAGTTGTAAGGACAACCGATTATACGATACAATTGTGAGGTTCCTCTTTTTGCTGAAAACTTAAGAATCTTTCCCCCCCCCCCGTTTTTGTTGCCATGCTTTTCCCCTAGGGTACCCCGATTGTTCAAACTTATTTAACCAGATGGGCTCACTCCTCTAATTCGTTCAGCTCAGAGCTTCCTTAAAATTTACTTTGCATAAAGACAGAGCACTGATACTGTCAGTCACTTAAGTTTTCGAAGCCAGTCTGAATCTTACAGAGAAACTTCTAAAAGGGTTTACCTCGCTCTTTTAATATCCGAACATTTTCAAAACAACACAACATCACAGAGATCATTTTTGAAGAGCTGCACAGTTACTTCCCAGCACCTCTCACCGCGGTGAGCCAGCTGGTGTTCCCAGGTGAATGGCTGTGATGGCTCCACTCTCAGGGAGCAGGACGTGGAGAGCTAAGCAAGTTTTGTGTTCTGTTTTTGAGTGCAAGTAAATTCCCTGGAGGCTGACAGTGATTTGTTCAAGTTTGGGTTCCCGGGGCCTAGGCTTGTGCCTTGTATTTTATGCATACACTAAACATAAATGTGTTGAATTAAATTAGTGAATAAATAAATAAACAGGTAAAAATAAGCAGAAGGAGTTCACATAAACAGAGGAGCAAGGCCGTGTTTCGGAAGGAGCCTTAGATAAGACGCGTAAGATGAGAGTTTTAAACTTCGGTCCGGACAAGCAGGCGGTACACTCAGTCAGAAGGTGGGAACGCTGACACCACACAGGGTTCAGGGAAGTAACACGAAACAGGGAGCGCGTCCTGGTGTTAGGTAAAAGTCACGTGTTTTCTCAGTCCCACCAAATCCGCCTTCCTTATACTTCTTTGTGTTCTTCTAGATAACTAAATTTGGGCCAATCATACTTTTTTTGTGGCTTAGTTTCTGTGCGATTAGGGTTCATATGAGACTGTGTGTGACAAAAACTTCTGAAGCCTTATATACATTCTGGAAACTTATGAGATACATCATTGTCATTATTATTATATGGCAAAATTGCTGCATTTTCGTTGTCACATTAAGTGATAATATAGTACAGTATGTGTTGGTCACACTTTATTTAATGTGCTCTAGGCTCCTTAAGGAAACCAACTTATTTTGCCATGTTCTCACCCTTTTCTCATCTTTACAAACTACTCTTTCCTTGTTGTACTTATCCATTCCCTCAGCAATCCATGTCGGGGGCGGGGGGAGCAGCTCTGATCTGGGTCAAGGTTAAAAAAGAGCCTCCTGCTTAGGGGCGATAAATTCAATGTGACCTTAGAATGGAGTGACTTTGGTTCCAGTTTCCTGAAACGGCCACAGTTTACAATCGAAATCCTGGTATAAATATTAGTAGCACTCCTTTTTATTCTCAAAAGTGTCCCTGTTTGGACAGTAAGTTATGAGACCACCTTAGCCTATGGAGTGACTGCTATTCTAAGTTCTGGGAATCTTGTGGTACAAAGATAGGAAGTCCAGCATTTCCCATTTGGAGTTGACATGCAGGTGTGGAGGAAGACAATAAATAAATGCACTTGTCATGCTGGTCTTTACAAGTGCCATAAAACATGGAGAGCGATGACTAGGGAGTGACAGGAGTGGGTAGGACAACCCCGTAAGTGATGTAGTTGGAAAGACTTCTTCCAGTGTTATCAGAGGCCTAATGCTGTGTGCACATGGACCAGACTTCTCATGGCTCTCACCAATCGAGAATTAAGTTCAAGGCGCAAAACCTTCAGTTTGGTTGTGTTTTCACATCATACACCTGAATCTCCTGGACAAATCCGGGTTTTGTGTAGTTTTAGGATCATATACAATGGGGGTAGGTACTATTAAAAACTAATATAAAATTATGAATAACAATTAGATGAGAGGCCCTAAAGCTTAAACTATATTGGCTTTGTGATTAATCCACTCGGGGCAGAGCCCTGGCTGGAAAAAAAGAGGAAGAACTTTCCTGAAGGGTTTATATCTCCTCCAGAAAGCAATGAGATTGGTGGGCCAGGCAAGAGGGTAAAGGATGCTGAGACGTCACTAATAACCCAAGTCTCACCCGTGTGCCTAGTATTGGGTCTTTACAACGCATGGTGGCTGGACTGCAACACCCCTACCCCTTACCCATCACCTGCAACGTTTCCTGTGAGTCAGAGAGTGTGCAAAGGAAGCTTTGAGGGGCAGGTAATCTTTAAAGGACTGTTAATGGATGATTCTAATGACGTCTGACAGGCAGTTAGCCTGAACAATATTGGAAGCAAGTGGCTGGACCATTAAGTCTGTGCTGTGAAGGTGCCGGATGCTGAGTGTGATGAGGAAGGTGCAGTGTCCACGTGGTGTGTTCGTAAACGAGCTGCCCTGTTGTAGGCAGGGGCCGAAGCCCTCTGTTCTTTCTCCTAAACCCCAGAGCTTCCAACCCTGGTCCTATTTGAAATCTGTCACATGGGGTTTTAACCAAACGCCAGCCTTGTCTTTTCAAAAGGATTGGATCAAAGTAGCTGAGTTTTCATCTGAGTTTAACAGCGAAAATGGCCTGCAGCTGTCAGTCTGTAATGAGAACTTTTCCAAGTTGCCAACACTAAAGGAATACAGTGGTGTGTTGACTTCATGTTTATCATCAGAAATTCCAATTAAAAAATATATAGCACAGACATATAAATATATATCACCAGTCTTTAGAGAAGGGATTGAGAGTAAATAATATAATTCACTATTTTACCTACGAAAAAGACCCTAATGAGAACTAAGTATTTCTTTAAACCAGGTCAAAATCAAGGGTAGTGACTCATGTCATATATCCTTAAACACCAAGCCCTGCTTCAAAGAAGCATCATGGAAACGGACAGCTTACCTTCATGACAGGCTGCCCCGCTGGATGTTAAATGGGGAAAAAGACAAATCAAATGGAGACCTTTGTACAAGGTTCCAAGTAATGGATTTTTTCCGATGAGTTCTAATATTTAGCTACTAAACCAGAACTGCAGTCTCCCTTTGCATCTTAATTATTTTTTCTTATATTATCAACGAGGACACGAAATAGTCATAGTTTCTGATTTGAGTTTTTCCTAAAGGACGTATGTCCTATTATGTGTTGGGGAGGTGAGGTGGTTTGTGCTTGTCTTCTTTTGGTTCAAAATCCTGGAGAAGCTGGGCTTTTATTTTTACTTGGTAGATTACTCCAATGTTTCAGTTAGCATTTGTTTTTTTCTGAGTTAAAATACATTAACACGTAGACTTTTGGAACTATAATATGCATAATACGTGAGTGAGAAATGGATCTGAAAATTGGATGTGATTAAAAAAGTCACTTTTTGTAGTGTCAGTCTTCCTAGATGAGAAAAAGAAATCAGTTTTCAGTTTTCAAAAAACATTTTTTAAAATTGTGAGCAAACGTATACATATATATATGAATACATATAGCAATTTATAGATAGAAATTACTTCTGTATGTAATGATTGTTTTACAGGTCTTCAGAGAATTAAAATATCTTATAGTGGTGGCAGATAATAGAATTTGCATTTGGTTCTGTAATTTGATTTGATAATTTTTACTAAAATTAAAAAATGTGTGAATACCATTCATGTCTCTATTGAATTTTGAGGATTTCAAAATTAAGATTACCACATTGTTTAGATATGTGAAAACACTTTTTTAAAAACTGAATTTATTACAAAATGAGATTTTTTATTATAAAAACAGAAGTATTAGAAGAAAGCAACATGCTAAATTACTCCTGACACATAAAACTTTTTGAGGCACAAATTGTTAGTTCTTTCCCTGGATCTCTTCCTCACTTCCTCTTTGTAACAGAATCCCAGATACTAAGTGAACACGAGGACATAGCTGAACACAGAACTGTGTGTCTCAGTCTCTTAAAGCTGGTTATGACGAAATTCTTGCCAGTAGGTGTAAGCAAAGTGTTATTTGATGCTTCTGGAATTTTTTTCCGGAAAAGGAAGTGTCATGCCACTCTTCTACCCTTGATCAGCTCATTCTCTGGCCTGTAAATGTGGTAATTGAAGTTCTAGGAGCCACCGAAGGCCACATCTCAGAAATGGCACAGAAGTGAGTTTGAGTGGGCGTGGGGTACCTATCAGCTTCATGGAACTGCTTACTAACCTCGGATTAGCAACCTCTGGAATTCTTTTGTGTGAGGGGGAAGTAAACTTATATTTTGTTTGAACCCTTGTTATTATTTTTTAATGTGGCCCCAGGTCATCCCCAATGATAGAAATGTAATTATTTGAATCATATTTTTAAAGACTATTTAATGGCATGGGAACATGAATTAACTTATTCATTAGCAAACAAATGAACAAAGCTGTTGACAGCTTCTATAATTTCTACCTCTCTATACGCTTCTGCATTTTTAAAATCTTCTAAATGAATATGAATATGTAACAATGTGAAGAACATCTTTGCACGTGAAATTTATGGACATGGTTGCTCACTTCCTTATTAAAAAGTAGTTGCTTTAAAAGTGCAGGGTTAAAAGATTTTTATACATCTTGGCAAATCAGCATCTACAGTGGTTGTTTTTGTCTAATTTGCCCTGAAGCCAGCAACATAGAGTGCCTCTTTTCTTGCTTCTTCACAAAACACAGAGTTCTATTCTGAAATGTTAAAAAATTGGTGATATGTTAGGAACATGATATTTCTTTTTTTTTTTTTTTAATTCATTTTTATTGTTAGACTTATTGGGGTGACATCTGTTAGCAAGGATTACATAGGTTTCAGGCATACAGTTCTACAGTGCATTGTCAACTTGATGTATAATAAGTTCACCACCTAATGTGACTTCTCTTTCCATCACCTTATATTTAGAGGAGGGGGGGGGGAAGGGACATGATATTTCACTTTTATTTTTATTGAAAACTTTTTCCCTATCAAAATTATTGGTGAACAATTAGTAATCTGAACTAGATGTGTGAGAGATACTGAGGAGGCAAGGATGGTTCCAAGGTTTGGGGCCCGGACAAATGTAAATATAAAACCCATTCCCATGGGGAAGACTAGGGGCACAAGTGCCCCCAAACTCACTCAATTTTGGAAGGATACCCCAAATTTAGTCTTGAATATTTAAAAATGAGCTATCTGTTAGAAATCCAAGTGGAGATGTCACATGGGAAGTTAGATATATGAATCTGGAATTCAGGAGAGATGCTTGAGCCAAAGATAAATCTGGAATTCATCTGCTTGTAGATGATATTTAAAATCATGAGGTGGATGAGATCCTTATGTCAATGACTGTATAAAGAGAAGAATGAGAAGAAATGAGAAAAATTAAGAGGCTGTGGGCTCCTGGAGGTCACGTGACAGATGTGTTTAGCATACGGAAGCCGTGGGCATCTTAGTGGGAGTGCCTTGGTGAGTGCTGGGGATTAAAGCCCGATAGAAGTGGTTTTAAGAGAAAGTTGGAGGAGAGGAAGGTTAGGGAGGGTGAATCTAGACCTCTCTCAGGGAGGCTTGTAGTAAAGAGGCGAGAAAAGGGGCAGAAGTTAGGCCAGAAAGTGAGGTTGAGAGAGAATGTGTCTTTTGTATTAATATGGTAAAACCAACCAACCAGCCAACCAACCAGCCAACCAAGACTGTGTGCCAGTAGCAGCCATCCAGGTAGGAGGGGAGGAAAGCTAGGACTCTGTCTTCGGAGAGGACACAATCAAGTATGCAGGTGGAGGGGCTTCAGAACCCAACAGTGTTCGCTGATGGGAAGGGGCAAAAGGCAGGTGCAGTGGTGTCAATGCTGCCAGGTGGTACACACAGGGGGCTTTTTAGCAGACGCTCCCTACTGATTGCTTCATTTCTTTTTCTTTTGGTGAATTGGAAGCAAGGTTATTAATGGAGAATGAGGGTGGGCAAGGAGGTCTTTGAAGTTTGAGGTTATAGGATCAGTATGAAGTATTAGCTTGTGATAGTGGAGAGTGAATGGACCGGGAAAACAAGATGCGAAGGGTAAGCAGCATTGAGAGGCCCCTGAGGTTTGTGCTCACGCATTAAAATCGAGCCCGGCACCACGGGGATGCGTTTCTCCACCCCCTTCAGCTGCTTGGGTACAGGCGTGCAGTAGGCTGAAGCCTGGGTTTACGCTGGACTGCAGCTTAGCCAAAGGAGTCTGAGGAAGGGAGAAATGACCAACGCAATTTTGGGAGATTCGAGGAAATGAATATATTGAATATCCATGGAATTTGAATGGAGTTAAGAAGGGAAGGAGGCACACGTAGTGGGTGAGGTCAAAAGAATCAGGGGATGAGCAACCCCAGTTGAATAGGAAGATTGTAGGCATCGGCGTACTACAGGGCATGGACGGAAAGAGGGCGGTTGCCTCAGTATAGTCGCAGGAGCACGTAAGGCGCTAAGGCCTGGTGGGAGGCAGGGCAGGTGGAGGGGTGCAAGGGACTGAGAAAACAAAATGGAACTTGAAGCAGCTTAATTTTTTCATGATTTCATAAAGTTTTAATTTTGAAGAGATAAAATCAGAAACCTCTTTAATATCATTGCACATGAATTAAAGATGTAAGGCTGCAAATTCCTTTTAGCATCTGTTTAGGGAAAGGATAGAAATATCTGATTTATTTTTTAGACACACAGAGCTCAAAAGTGACCACTTTAGTTAACGTTGATGTTAGTTTGCTATTTTGTGGGGTTGGACCGCACACAAGTTCTGGCATTTAACTGTCTTCAACCTATAAAAATGGCGATTCCACGTGGTTTAACCTAATACTGTGTATGTGTGCCTGCAGTTGTGTACATGCATCAGTCTGGCAAAACTGCTCAAACAAAAATAAAAGAAAAACAGCTTTCAGGTATTTTTTTTTTTTTTTTGTAGGAACAGCCATCTTGGAAAAGATGCATTCTGAGTTTCTCTTTTAAGGAGAGGAAGAGTTAATGCAAGACATGGCTTTCCCTTTATATCTTTACAGTCTTCCCCTCTGGGCTCATTCTCAGCGGACTCAGATGTCATTGATATTTTTAATATTTTGGTTGTAAAAACAAACACATCTTTAGTTTTAAAAGATGCAGACAATATAAAAGATGACATAGGAGAACATGAATGTTAACTTTCTCCTCCTCTTTCCCAGATCTACACTGTTTTACCCAGAGGTAATCCCAGCGAAGTTCTTTGTCTCCCTCCTATGCCATGATCTGTATCCACATATAAACATGGCTTTTTCCCTCCTCCCCCACTTCTTTTTTTCCTTCTTCCTTTCACATACATGGAAAAATAATACAGGCTTATTTTTAACTTGAATTTTCATTTAGTGGTATATTTTATAGATCTTTGTATGTCAACAGATGTAGAGCTACTTAATTTTAAATGGATGGATTTATTCAATAGTATTCATATATCATAATTTATTCAGCTACCTGCCTGTGGATTTTAGAGCACTAGAAATAAATAATAGTAATAATAATCTTGCTTTCAAAGACTATTATGAGAGCTGAATAAATTAATACATGTAAAACACTATGAGAAAACCTGGCATATAGTAAACATTCAAACTAGCCTTTGACAATACTAATGGTTTTATCTTATAGATATAAATGATGACATATTGTTTTATTTTATATGTTACTCTTCATTAATAATTATTTTGAATATCTCTCCATATATGTATCCTCCATTTTATCTTCTCTAGCTGTTTACATTCTTTGCAATTCATACTGATTTGGGGACTAATTTATTCTTGATATAATTCTGTGCATATTAAATACACTAAAATATTTTATTCTAATTATCATTTAGTTTGTTAATATTTAAATGCTATCGACAGGGAATACTTTTGGAGTCCCTCATTACATCTCCTTGGTTTGACTGATTTCAGCTGCGGTCATGGTGACTATTGTCCCACCTCAAGCACACAGCACCTCTCTCAGGACCTTGTCTAAAGACCTGAACTTTCCCAGCCATTCATTATTGCAGCCCAGAACCTAGAAGAGTGACAGTGTCCCCAAGGGCAGTTCTCAACGTGGATGACAGAAGCCAGAGGATAAATGCCTTCCTTTCAGTAGACAATTCTAGGTGGCATTGTACGTATGTACTTCTCAAAGATTCCAGAGTAATTGAGACTCCACTGCCTCATAAGTTTAAGTCTGTTTATTTATGCTTACTTTTTTTAGTTCCCTTTCTTATCTTCCCAGATACCTCACACGTGGTTTCTAGGTTCATCTCCCAAATAAATTACCTGTCCCCAAGTTTCAGACGCTGCATTTATGGAAGACCAAATTAAGACAATTGATAGTGAAGTTGACCCTAGAACCTAAACTGTCAGGAGGGGATATTAGAAATGGACCACTCACCTGTCAGACAGCAACAATTACTATACTGCATTTGATAAGAGGGATGTAATGCTAAGGAATGGTGATGGTGGAATGGTGATGCTTTTGATAAGTCGGGTAGTGACAGATGGAATAGTAAAAACTCTCACTTGTGGTTTATTGAGATGAGTTTAGAAGTCAAAGAATTGGACCATGCATAACTACTAGCAGTTGAATGAGATAAGGACAGCAGCAGGTATGAGGATTGTGAATTTGCTGGCTTTAGTTAACAGCCTTAGAATTCTTGGGGAAAGGGAATGATAGACTCCCCTCTGTAAGCAAACCCAGATCTCCTACAGCCAGAAGGGCTTAATTCCAAAGGAAGCAAGACTGCCAAGGAGGCCGAATGTCAGCCTTAATACACCATTTATCTTAAAGTCAGGAAAGAAACGGGGAAGGACTTAGGTGCTGAGGTTGGGATGGAGAGAGTTGGATGAACAATGTGCCTGAGAACGCTGAGCTCTCAGATCTCCCCATTTCACATGGAGTCTTTAATTCAGCTCCCCAGCCCCATTCTAGAGAAGAGCAGCATGCCCTCACTCTTACCACACAGTGTGTCACCTGAGGAACATGCCTGTGAAGTTGATACTTGTTCTCCTCAAGATTCCACCCTGTGTGCCCTTGCTGTGTTCTGCTAGTAACTACAGTCACAGTAGAGCCTCGCCTGGGTGGCAAATTATTCTGGCTCTCCCAAATTCCAGGATGAAATAGCTTACTCACCGACAGAATTACAGGACTTGGCTGATAGTCACAGACAGGAAAGAGCACAGCGTGTATAGAAGTGGATCTTTGCAAGTGTTGGACCAGGCAGGGCTGGTGGTACGGACTAGAAAGCCCGGGCAAGGGAGAATTTATTGCCATGGGAACACTCTCCTTTGCCAGGACACTTGAAATTCATCCTGTATGTTTCTGGTACGGCTCCTTGAAGCTTAGGCATGATGATGGTCTTCAGTGAATGAATTGTAGGTGCAGCAACTCTCCTGCCAGTGTATTGAGGAAGGGACCAGAGAAGAAGGAGGAGAGAATACTAAAATGGATTTAATATGTGAGGTTATAAAACCCACTCCTTTACTGAGAAAGTTCAGAGAACACTTCCTCAGTGCTGTAATGAAGAACGGACTTGTGAATGGAGCCCTGATATGTTAGAGAAGCTCAGTGACTGCTCTCCTCTGATGGCCCACATTGATACTGCTGTAGACTGCCTTGGAACTGGGTTGACAAGGGTAAGTTAGTGGCATTTGGAGGCCCAGAGGACATTCTTCGGCATCAGAGGTGAATGGGATGTAATTACCATAATGGAACTTTATAAGGTGTAGAGAAGGTAAAGATTCCATTGAAGCTTCCAGAATGCTTCCTACTTTTGTGGGATTTTGTGGGATGTCTTTTTGCCCTAGGTACTATCAGCAAGCTGTATATGAAGTTTAGTTTCTTTCCTTTCCAAATCTGTGAAGAGTTTGTACAGAGCCCACCCAGGATTGCTGAATGGCTAAAGCTTGGACAGAATAATGTAATTGACTGTTAATATTAAATAAAGTAGAAACCCTCTAAGTTAATAACTTCTCATCACTGTCAATTACAATTTTGAGTAAAAAAGGTGAAATAATTATTGACCTCCTTCCTAAAAGTAATATGGATTTTTTTTTTTTTTTGGAGAAATGGATAACACTAGGTCAGACAATTAATTCCACAAACTCATCCTAGAAAAAGTGCTACGTACCTCATTGCTGAAGATCATGATGGTCACCTTTGAAGAACTCCACTTGGGAAGCTGTGTACCGATGCCACCGCCTAGTCCACCCTTCAAAGCAATTTTGGAACTCTTTTTGTGGAATGGGCATTAGAGCTGTCATCATACCCAAAATCTGACAATTAAGTTCACGGACTTGGCAAGGTAATGACACCTTACCAAGTTGTTAGTATGGTGCTGCCAACGTAAGTGCACAGTGATAAGTTCACAAAGTTAATTGTCGGATTTTGGGGACGACAACAGCTCTGATGGCCATTCCAGAAAACTAGTTCCAAAATTGCTTTGAAGGGTGGACTACTTGCTTGTGTCAGTGTGTAGCTTCCCAAGGGGAGTACTTTGAGGGTGACTGTAATGACATTCAGAATGAGGTATGTAGCACTTTTTCTAGGATAAGTTTGTGAAATTAATTTTCTGACCTTGTATATCTACTACTCGGCTTCCTTATGTTTGTAATATCAGGTGATGTCTATCAATTTTCCACTCTAAGTATAACTCAAGAGCTTATGACCATAATTACTAGCCTAAGAAAATAATGTAGTAGTCTTATTACTATACATTAATATTAATAATATAACTTAGAAGGTATTATTTTACATCTATTAACCCCATATTTATAACTACTTATTGCAAACATAGAGATAGACAGTTTAGACCATATCAATTGGTCAGAAGAAGAAAAATTTTCTGTATGGTGATAAAATGAGAAGACTGAAGTAGTACCAGCCATAATAAACTAACATAAATGAATATAAATAAAAGTGTGAAAGAATAAGGGTGTATTTTCTGACATGGCAGTATAGTTAAAGAGACTCTGGGAAAAGTGCAATCAGCCCCATTTAATATAAAACCAGAGAGTATTTTCAAGTCACCCTTAACATAATAAGAAATGTATTGGGTGAAGCCAATTGCTTAGAAATTTAAAAGCAGGAACTGATCAGTGGAAAAGACTGTGAATGGAAAAACTATGGTATTGATCTGGTGGTTCACTACTCTGTAATAAGTAGAGTGAAAATAATACAATTTTTTTTTAGTATTTACAAGAATATGACTATAATAGAAAAAGATCTGATATAAAAATAATAGGAAAAAAAGGAGCAGACACAGATAAAGCTTCATACTTCATTTTATTGGAAAGATGAGTTGTTAAATGAAATATTTACAAAAATAAAAGATGAAGGATTATAGAACGGTAAAATGCAAGTATAATTTAATGAAAATGAAATTCTAGACAAAAGCTTATGACATTCACAGATTAAACAATGATTCATCATCAATTCTAGAATGAGAAGCACCACCATGAAAAATTATGATTCATCCATTATTTTAAAGCTTTTGGGAAAAGGTCTTGTACATCAAGTATGTAATATGGAGTAGTATGGAATTGTTGTCAGTAAAAGAATATTTAAGGTCACTTGTAACAAATAAGTACTAACATTGACCTTTAACACATCATTTTCTTTGCCTTATTGAAGAAAATCTGTAGCCCAAACACTTGAGTATAGAGAAGAATTTATTCCTTTTCCAGGAACCATTAGAATATTTAGTGCATTACAAATTAGAGGCAGGGCCAAAATTGATGAACAACTTAGAAGTTTAATAGTTGTATCAAAGATTAAAATGTCTTTTAAAAAGATAGAATTGAAGTGGTCAACACCTATGAACAATTAGGTTGTGTTTTTTTTTTTTTTTTTTTGCTTTTTGGTATGTGGGTAGCTCCCTGACCGGGCATCGAACCCAGGCTGCAGCGCTGACAGCGCTAGCGCCAAAGCCTTAAGCCACTACACCACCAGGGAACTCCCAAGAATTAGCTTTTATACAATATATGATGGCCAGAATTCTCATGCATTGGAAAAAAACCTGTTTCCAGTTTGACCTATACATGACCTATACATAACTGGTCATGCATTGAGAGTCACTTCTCCCAGAATCTGTCTACAGGGGGGGTGGTAAAGACTTCTTCCTTTCCTGTCAGATGCATTATAGAATTACATAGTAGCTTCATCATAACTGGTGCAGAAATGATTTATTTTTAGTTTTAGTTTTTATTTTTAATTTTTCTTGAAGTTTCATTGGCACTGGGCAGGATGCTTTTTTGTATACAGATAGAGGTGAAGTGTGTGGGGTGGAAGTGCCCAGGACTTTATTAGACCAAGGGATCTCATGCTGGTCCCTTTGTTGCTGCTAGGGAAGGATTTGAAAGAGTTCTTTCTGCTCCAGAACTGGACCATGGTCCTGAAGTAAACGATATTCTGAAGTGTCCCAGCTTCTTTCAGCTAATTTCACCACAGTGAATGTGTACTCTGTCCAACAAATATTTAATCAACAAGCACATACGTGTTCAGGATTCAGACATGCAGGAGTCTCATGATGGTAAGAAAAGAGGCGGATGGATGGGGAGATGTTTAATGGGTGTAGAGTTCCAATTTTGCAAGATGAAAAGAGTTTTGGAGATGGATTGTACAACAATATACATGACATTAATATTGCAGAACAGTACACTTAAAAAGGGTGAAGATTTTATGTTAAAGAAGGTAAATTTGGAGTGACATCTTTTAGCAAGGATTACATAGGCTTCAGGCATACAACTCTACAATGCATTGTCAACTTGATGTACAATAAGTTCACCACCCAATGTGACCCCAATAAGTCTAACAATAAAAATGAATTAAAAAAAAAAGAAGGTAAATTTTATGATAAGTGTATTTTACAAAAATTAAAAATTTAAAAATGTAATGGGCTTTTACAATTTCCACTAACACAAGCATTACATTCATACATTGTTATTACTATTACAACACAGTTCACATTCACCAAAGCCAGATGAAAAACATGAATTCACAATTTGGTCACTCAGCCTCTGAAGGTGGTTGTATGCGACGAAGCCCAACTCTGCTCCTGTTTGGTTCACGAATGTTCCCAATTATCAGGTAATGACTAAAAGCAATCTCTGTAAAACAAATTCCCTTTCAGAATTAATCTGTTTTGTTAGGGCTAATTTGTATAATAAAGACACACTATATGAAAATAGTTTGGCTGAAGTAATTTTGTATTTGTATTTATATTTCAATGATAATTAAAATGTTTATGTAAGAATATTTTGGTATGTGGATGGTCACTTGGTAACCAAGTACTCCACTCTGATTTAAGTACCAGGATTTGTTTCATGTTTATGATTACACTGCGACCTAGTGATTACCTGAAGTGACAGCCTTTTCCTTTTGTATATTAGAGGACACGTGGGCTACCACTTTATTGATATACCCTAAGATTAAAAAGCTACTATTGTACATTGAGTATTGTATTCACATGGAATTATTTTTACTAGTCATTTTGAAAACCTTATTTGTTGCATTAATTTGCAATGGGCAGGCATTTTTCATACACTATGACTTGATTTTTAAGTTATCTAGTCAGTATAGACAGACTGTAGTTTAACACTGAAAAAATAGTATAGTGTGTTGGAGTAGTTGTAACAGGTTAATGAAAAAAGAGAAACACATTTGCTCTAAGAATAATGCATTTGAGGTACAGAAAGGCCAAAGAGCTCTGCGAAGAATTTTATAAAAGAATGTTTGGCATTAGTCTGAACAGTGAAAAGGAGTGAAAGAATAAGTAGAGCAGTACTGGTGACTCTCAGCTCAGAAGACCTGTGTCTTGGCATTTAGTCCCGTACTTGCATTGTGTAAATTTTGTCTTTGTGGATACTCTCTATGATGCTACCTTCTTAAGAATTTTTTAGATGATTCTAACTTTTTTAAAAAGAATTTTCATGCTGTACATTATGGTGTACATTCTCAGATTGCTTCATCATGATACTAGATTAGTATACAATAGAAGTTCATTATTTAGTTTTAGTAAAACAATATTGTCAAAAATATTATGCTAGTACTATTAATTTAAATTTTATTATATTCACTATTATGTTTGTATATGACTTTCATAATTTTACCTATGAACGAGAAACACTAGAAATTTATTGCTGGCTTTATGTTTGCATTTATTTAGGAAATAGTTTAATAAAAATAAAACGCTAACCTGCCAGCATACAATAGAGCCAGGATACAATAGACTATTCTGATGCTTAATTTTTCATGTTAGGGAATATCATCCCTGTGTCTTTTATGTTTTTGTCATGTGAAGTCTTTGAGAATCACCATGAACCAGTTCATCTAGAGTCATATTGTGTGATTCTTAGAAGAAGGACTAAGGAAGTTAGAAGAATATGGAAATAGATACGCAATTATACACATACAAAAGACTGCTAGGATTTCAGCCAATCAATATACGATTAAAAGACTCATCCACGATAGAAGGCATAAGGTATTTGGCAAAGTACTTCTTCGAATTTAGAAGTGATATTCTGAGAGAATCAATCATACACTCATTTTTAATTTTGCATTTAAATTATTTGGACAAAAGGTTTCTCCCAGCCTATTAGCTATTTTAAAAGCCTTGGAATGGGCTTAAATATTTTGAACAGATCTAGATTTGAAATAGTTCTTTATTTTTTTGCAGCCAACAATAAAAATTTGAGGCCAAGGGGAAAGGACGGTATGGCTTAGACTTTAAATGGAAAGAGAACAGAGACAAAGAGAAAATGATCTGGCATTATGTGCTCACATCAATGGCAGTAATTAAGCTTTGCAGTATCATTAGATATGATAACAATAATTTATAGCCTTTCACGGTATTTTACATGCTAAGCATAGAGGAGCACATAGCAGGACCCTTAATATTTCTCATTGTTCTTTTTTTTCCCTATCCAAATAATGACATTCAATTGTCATGAACTGGGGAGCTACACAATACAAATTTGGATTCTTATGTCCAAAGGAGAAAATATGGAGTGTTTTACGCCTTCCAGCCATCTGCAAAATGTATAGTAGCAGTGAAATGCTAACAAGATATCGAGATGAATATATCTAAGAGTACAGTATTTAAATTTATAAAAGTTAATTTGGCATTATATTAAGCATCGAGTTAATGTTCCTACCAACCTAATAACTGAGCTATGACATATTATACCGCACTGTTAAGTTGAACCATGATATTCTGGATTTTGATGGTGAGCAGTCATCATTAATCAGTTTAAACTTTCTAATTCTGTGGTTAGTGTAGAGGAAACCCCTGCATAGACAGGAAGTGAGAAATGTCTAAAATAGTTAAATATTGCATTTAAAGCAACATGATGTTGGATAACTCTGTTTATTTTCTTTTGAACATGAAGATCAAATTTTTATTTAGTTTTCAAGACATATTTATAGAAAACATTATAATAATGAAATTAGAATTTTCCCCTTGATTTTGAGCTGAGTCTTCAATGCCCAAGTTGATCACACTGGAAAGGCAATTGCAGTTCTTCACCTGTTTTTTGAATTCAAGTGGTCATCATCATGGGCAGATTCTTCCACATAATGCTATGCGACTTCAAAATATTTCTGACACCAGTTTTTGAGGCATCGCCTTAGAGTGTTGACTCACTAATTTCAAAGGGAATGAAACAAGGGTGCAGGGTCTTGCGCATGTCACAGGATTAAATGTATTATAAAAGTTAAAAAAGGCAATGTAGCTAATTTTTCTTTCTTAACAGATAGGTAGAGTGTAACCAGCTCTTGCGTTATGCTTGGGTGAGATTTTAATACATTCACCTGACGGTTTTTGTTTTCTGGCTAGCCCTCTAATTCATAAAATCTTCTCTTAAAGTTTAAACCAGAAAGCTGGTCCAAAAGCAGAAGAGCTGCTCTGTGTCATCTAGTTCTTACAACAGTAGTATAAACACTGCTGTTAACCACTTTTCAAGTTTCTCTCTATTTATACCTTGCAATTAAGTGCCATAAAATCCCCTTTTCACAATTGCTGATGGAGCTGACAGTGTGACCCCTCTTTCAAAATAAAGCTTTAACTTCACACAAGTTAGTCACAAACAGATCCAGTTCATCCATAGGCTTTTAAATGATTATAATCCCATGAGCCACGCATGCACCTACCAAATAAGGAGATAGATGAAAAATGTGAACCAAAACCCAGCACTGTAGTTAGTTATATCTGATTCGCACTTCCAGACTTTGCAAAGTAAAATCCTTACTCCTCAGGCAGCTTTTACTTTACTCGGCAGACGTATTTCATGCTCACTTCTGACAACATACAAGCTGATGCATTTCAGCTAGTTCATGATTATCTCAAGAGACTAAGCATATAAGGTACATATTATCCATGAATAAGGATGGTTGACTACAAAAGAATATCAACTAATGTGAATACAGCATATTAACAGAATGAAGGATTAGAATGACATGGTCTGTGTTAAAAGAAGCTGAAAAAGCATTTGACAAAAATCTATATATTAAATATTTAGCATGCAATTTTAAATATTTTATACACTGGAAAACAAATTTTCTAGAATATCTAAATATGACCAACTTATAACACCTCATTGTCCATTTTTGACAGCCTAAAGACTGAGGGCCAAGACTCCTGCAGTATCCTCAAATGTAAAATCGAAATAATAATGTTTACATCATGGTGTCGTTATGACTCTCAAAAGAGATCTTATGTATGAGGATGTCGCATAGCATATATCAGGAGCTCAAAATATGGTGGATAATAATTATAGAATTATAATGATGATGATTATTTGTTTGTACTCACAGGGCTTCAAAGGGTCTCGATAAATTTAAGTATGGATTTGAATGGCAGAATTCAAATATGATTGATGTGAGATTAATCATAGTAATCCCTCACTTCACTATTAGAAACACAATGGAGTTGTCATATAACCAAGATACTTGAGATATAAACATTCTTTAGGGCTTTTGGTTATAGAGCTAAAGATGTATAACTTTTTTCTCTACTGACTTTCCCAAGTGGTTGAGTTTTTTAAAATTTTATTATTTATTTATTTATTTTATTTTGAAGACAACTACTCCTTCAATAAACTCCAGGCATGGGATTAAAATTAGTGCAACTGACAAAGTAGATAGAGGTGAAGACATAACTGCGTTCTCAGAAAGTCTGTATTCCTATCTGAAGTTATCTTCTAAGGGAGAGAAAAGGAAACCATTTAGATATTATTGTCCTTCCAAACTGGCAGCTTATATTGTTTGTAGATCTTCTTACATAGTGATAAATTCATATTTGAAACAAAGAAAAAGAAAACATTTAGGAAGCATCAGAGTATTTCAAGTCATTTTATTTCAACTCCATGTAATCTAGACTGTGTGTGTGTGTGTGTGTGTATGTGTGTGTGTGTGTGTGTGTGTGTGTGTGTGTGTGTAATGTTTCTTAATTGTGTATTTTTCTCCATGGTTATCAGTGAGGATTCTCACCATTACACAGGCTGTGTGAATTAGTATACAGTCATGGTGGGTTGATTTTTCCTGAGGTTATTTATTAGAAGATGGTGTGCTTGCAGTGCTGACTATTTAAGTTGAAAAAAACAAAACAAAATATATTTCCAAAATGTTAACTGCAAGATAATTTAACATACAAGAAAAACCTTTTAAAAAAATTACCACCAACTTAGACTTCAAGTGCTTCTTGAAAAATATCTGTTAGACCAAATTTTTATTGGACATGAGTGCTGATGAACCTACCTCTGTAGCTCGGATGTTAAAATTGAAAAAAAAATTGAAGCCAATTTGCCTTGATGGCTTTGAAGGCATAAATCTGATGAAAGCCTTTTAGCAAGGAAGAGTATTCTTTGACAAAGAGCATTTAGCTTGCATGGTTTTATAATTGTGGGAGGAAAGTAGGAGGAGAGCAAGAGTGTACTGCTCAGACTTGATTCTCAGTATGTGGTCCCCAGCCTCTCCTGAAGCGGCTGTTTGTGAAAACTTAACGTTTGCCCTGTGCTCTGCTCTTACAGCAACTGCACAGAGCCTCGGGCTCTCTGTTGTCACCTACAGTGAGGAAATGCTGCTGTGGCTCCAACGGTAATTGCCGGAATGCGCGGCACAAAGAGCTGCAGCCGACTCGAGAGGAGCCGTCAGCACAGGCGCTTTATTGGAAAGGAGGGGCGCGCTGTGGATCAGATGGCATCCCTAGTCCCATCTAAAGAAAATGGGGTGACGTTCTGAAATGGGGTTTTATCAACAACACAGATCACGTCCGCCTTAGAAACCAGCTGGCTAGGTAATTTTATACTTTGTATTTTTTTTTAAAGCCAAAGGATATGCATTTTTCCAAAAATGGAGATAGGGAGAGAAGGTTTCTTACCGATTAGGCTTTTTAAACCTGAGGACAAGTTTTGCCTGAGGACAAGCAAATCACTTGTACATTTAGCGGAGAGATCCTTCTATTTATTGATTTTATTTATGCCACTCTCTCTCCTCACTGGACACACACACACACACACACACACACACACACACAATGTCTAAGCTTAAAATGTATACTGGGAATGGTAAAAAGAAGGGTGGACTCAAGAGATTATAAACTTTGCTAGCCTGGAAGTTCATGAGACTCTTGACATTGTTTGGAAGCAGCACGGTGTAGAAGAGTGCTGGTTTTGAGTGGCAAGCATATATATATTTGTTATTAAATCATTTAAAAAGCTGTGGTACGTTTGAGATCCTTGCTGGGCTCTTTCACAATTTGTGAGGTTCACTTGGATTCTTCTTAGAACTCAGCTGAGATTTAGCAACTTGGCCCAAGTGCTCTGTCCTCTGCTGAATATAACATGAAGTGGTGACAATACAGAAAATACTTAAAAACTCTATGAAGGGGAAAGTTTCTTCTATATGACCTCTAAAACAATAAATAAAATGTATGTCCTCCTGTTTAAAATACTTCATTGCCTTCACTCTTTAAATAAACTCCAAACTCTTTCCTGTATCATACAGAGCCAGATTTTTGCTCTGTCAATCACTCCCATCTACTGTGGAGCTCTTCTTTATGTACTATCCTTCAGACACATGAAGGTCACAGTCCTATAGGTTTGGAGCCTTACCCTTATGACCTCATTTAACTTTACTCCTTAAAGACCCTATGTCCAGATACAGTCCCATTGAGTTAGAGGTTTAACATGAGTGTTAGGGGGAAACAATTCAATCCATAGTAGCATCAGCCTCTGCCCCCTCGAAGTTTAATCCTTATCACATTCAAAATGCATTTACCCCAAGCCTTAACTCATTCTAAAACCGACGATGAAGTGTAAAGTCAGGAGTCTCATCTAAATATCATCTAAATCAGACGTGAGTGACAGTAGAGGTATGACCCATTCTAAGGCAAAATTCCTGTCCGACTCTGAGCCTGAAACTGGACAAGCTGTGGGCTTACAGTGTACAAAGATAAAACAGGCACAAGGTAGGTGGATGTAGCTGTACCCAGCCCTTTGAAACTGAGGAGGGGGCAGCAATCTTGCCCCTGAGCCTGCAGAGGGCGTGGCAGCTCTAATTTCTGAATTGCCTTCAAAATCATTTTTCACATTCCTTGAAAAGTAGCACATGTGTATAGCCCTGTAGCTCTATGGTTGGTCCTATAGAATCCAAGAAAGTCTAACAGACCTCCTTCATTCCATCCACTTTCCGTATCTTCTTTCTTTCGAACTGGCAGTGTCCTTCCTGGTACAATCTCACATGTATTCCTGGTTTCTGCTGAGATCGTTGATGAAGTCCATGAGTTGCACCCATGAGCTCCATCAAATGGTGCTTCAGCTACACCCTTACTATTCTGTTCCGAATAAACTTTTCAATTTCTTTTTGTAGTATGGATAGACGGAGAAATTTCTAAGTCTCAAGTTCAGATTTTTTGTGTTTTGATTAACAATTAGTTCTTCACCCTGAGCTCGGATGTCCAGACCCCAAAACTGTGAGATAAATTTCTGTTGTTTATAAGACACCAAGTCTGTGATATTTTCATACAGGAGCTCACGTAGACTAAGACAAGCTATGATACATGTGTATTACAGAATCCTGAGTTTAAACCAATACTTACTATTCAATCCCAGTACCTCCAAGCTCTTTCCATATTTATAAATATCGCCTCTGCTAATGAGAACCTTGACTCCCTTTATCCTCAAGACTTCTATTCATTTGCTCAGTGTAACCTATCCTTCAACCACACTGCCTGTGTCCTGTCTGTACCCTTGTCCACCGTGCATGGTCAGCAGTCCCCTCTCAAAGACTTTTCTCTCTCATGAGGGAAGTAGGCAATAGACAAGCTAAAGAAAATACATCGTTTCACACAGTTACAAGTACAGTGAAATAAAACAAGAATGTGATAAAAAGTTAAAACATTAGGTGATTAGGGAAGCCCTTTTTAGGGGGATAACGTTGGCTTAGAACCCCAGTTCTTTTTTTTTTTTTTAAGGTACATACTTGTATTTTAATTTTCATCAAGGGTACAATGAAATGACTGTACATGCATGTTCTATCAGATACCTCACTACAAAATTAGAAGGAATTACTAATGACCAGATTACAGACCAGTTCTTGATACTGAAAAGTAAATCGCCCAGTCAATTATCTGTCCACCTTGAAATTTCATGCTATATGACATTAAATTTTTTATTTAGATAATTTTTTTTAATTCATTTTTATTGTTAGACTTATTGGGGTGACATCTGTTAGCAAGGATTACATAGGTTTCAGGCATACAATTTTCCCGGCCAGAGAGCCATCCACATACAAAAACAAACAAACAAAAAACAAACAACAAAAAATGAACCCCAGTTCTTAGAAGTAGCTAGCCTTCCAAATATTGGGAGTCCTATAGGTGTGGAAGTGTTCTGAGCAAAGGGCCAGACTGAGATGGAAGAGTTTGCTGGGTATATCAGCGAGGAATGCCGAGGCTGCAGGTAACAGAAAATGATGTTAAGCGGTTTAATCAAACCCAGGTTTTCCTTTTTGACACAACACGAACTCGGGAGTAGACAGATTTCTGCCGTGATGGCAACTGTCACCAGGTCAGTGTCCCCAGGATTCTCCTGAGCAGTTGGATGCTGGGGCAGCCTGTGAGAGCCAATGTTAAATTTTCATAAATTTGCAAGCTGGTTGTGAAACAAGCATTATCAAAAATTACATTTTATGAACAATGAAATTATTTTTTGAAAAGCAATAAATAATCAAAACGCATCCCTTCGTAGTTATTTTGTGTCATCTCGCTATTATCTATGTACTTAAGGTTATTTCTATCTATTGTAACTGGTGGAAGCACCATACGAGTAACAGTGGGCTTATTGCACATATTTTCTTATCTCGATGGTAAGTGATGTCACATTGTTGGCTTTAAACAGAACATGGTAGGCCTATTTGCACCAGGGAAATCAGCCAGTGCTGCGGACCCGGGCTCCCAAGGGCCGGTTGCAGAACACTGAATAACAACGGATTGCTCTTGAGGCCTTTTCTTTATGGTAGCAAATTTCTGCTGCAGCTCCATCTAACTTCCAAAAGGTCACAGGAGGGGCTGAGATCGGGGTCGAATGAAAGATGGATGGGGTGGGGATGGGGAAATGTGATGCTTCTTAATTAGAAAAGCGAAATCACACGTGCCACAGGCCACTTGCCACTGGGTGACGCTAAGCGGGCTGGCAGTGAGGGGCGGCTAGGCCGTCAGATGCGCCCAGTGTGAGGAAGCAGATTGGAAGTGTAGGGAACGGGGAACTGCAGAACAACGCTGCTGGACAGGTAAGATACCCTGATGGGAGTCGTGGATGGAGTTCTGTAGCCTGCCCCCCACTTCATATGTGATAATCCTTTTTTGTTGTCCATTATTCTCCTACACCACAATTTCTAAGACTTCAGAGTATTCCATTATTGAATTCTTTCCATAAAGGAAATACAGTTAATGACTTACAGGATCGCAATATTATTTAGTGTGCAGTGTTTACCTCTCTTAGTCGACAACCCACACCACATTCACTTGTGTTTTATGGAAAAAAGAAAGGGACAAGAGATAATCTGGTTAAACGCGGTAGAAATTGGAAGTATTATCTGGGGAAGAATTGCTATTTTCAGCTTTTGAATATAGTATTCACTTGGTGAGGTATAAAGAAAAAAATTAGGAAATGAAAGACAATTTTGACACGGTAGCCTGAAGCTTACTGCATTAAGATAAGAGGAAAATAATGTTCATATATCAAGGGAAATAGGTTACAAGCTGAAGCATGCAAACCTCTTCACACAATCTAATGCACTGCCCAAAAGAAATTAATGGTATTCTACTTATTTTCATTGAAATAAGGTTAGAGACTCCAGCTCTGGTAAAAATTTAGCAACTGAATGCCCAGCTGAATTAATCGGACTTCCCTGGGAAGGAGCATTCTAGTTATTGCTTTCCTATTTTTCCAAACTTGTTGCTATTAACTTACAACAGGCACTTACAGCCTGTGAAAATCATTGGCTGTGGCAGAGACGTTCCCCAGGCCGCCCAGCTCCCTGCTGAACTTCCTGTGACGAAAGGTCTCTCAGTTAGCTACGTTTGAAAGTTGGAGGCACTATCAATTTTACAGCTTTTATTAATAGTTTCCAAAGAAGCATGAAAATAAAGGAAGGTTCTAATGTGGAGAATATGGGGCCTTTTTGTTTTACTTTCCTCCTTTCCTGTAAGATTCCTTTAAGTGTTGAGTGCTGTCAGACCTGTCCTAGGAACAAAGATAACTTCTAGCCTCGAAGAAGACTGATCTTAATTGCAAACCAGGAGGAATCATGGGCATTAAAAATCAAAATGAATGGAAATGTTGCTGATCGCTTTCCATTAAAGAAAAATGCAGTGTAAATTAAGCCTCCCTGACTCCCACCCTTTTTAACGAGATGTCAAGGTAGGGCAGGTCTTCATATTAGACCAAAAGAAAAAAAAAATGGTGCTGGAGTCAAATTTTTCTCCCCTGTTGTTAGCAGCAAGTAGCCTGAAATAAATACTCTGTTTTAAAAGTAAATTTGACTGATAGCTCCTGTTTGCTTTTCAAATGATCATTTCATTTTTATTCCCTATAGTTCAGCATTTTCATTCAGAGATCTGCATTTCTGTCCGCAAAGGGAAACTTAAAGTGGATTGTAACAGTAAATGAATGATAAAGTTCTCCTGTATCTAATCACTCCAAATGATGTGTTAACCTGTGACACGCTATTCAGATGTTAGGCTTTTTGATAAGTCAGGGACTACGACTAGTCAGAGTGTGAAAAGCATAGACAGTGTTTCCTGAGAGAGATCACGAGGACCACCACGAGCTGCTGCCTTTTTGAAAAAGCATCTTGACATTTCTCTTAAAAGGAGAAGGTTGGCTACATTTTGAATTCCTTACATGACTTCTCCAAATAATTGATTGGGTGCTTATACGTGTCAGTTATCCTTCCCAGCTCTTCCTTAGTATTGTCCTGTTTAATCTTCTCCATGACCTTGTGAGGTAGTAATATTATCTCACTTTTATAGATGAAGAAATTAGGGCTTGGAGAGATTTAATTATATAAGCACAGCCAATAAGCAGTGGAATTATGGAAGAGCCCCTTCCTTTAATCATTACAAGTAATCATTCCCCAACACAAAACATATGGGCAAAATGGTAGTAAAAAGACAGCTGGACTACAATAAACGGAAAATACTTTGTCCCTTGCGTTCTGTGACCTTTGTTCGTAACCTCGTATGGAGAGGCGGGGGTGGGGCCAGGGATCCCTGCTGTCACTTTGCTTGTTCTTACCAGGGGGAGACTAGAGAACATACAAAGCTGAGGTCAGAAGGAAAAGGAGAGGAAAACCAGGAAAAAATAACGGTGTGCATGAGTTTTGATGGCGATAAGCATTTGAAAACTACTCACAGATAATTTTCAAAATGCCAGTACCCTAGAGGGGCGGTATGTATGACTGCTGATATCTAGAGAAAGTTCAGAACCACTCATCACTCATTTTTAGATTCCAAAAGTTCTAGAAATCCTTCCGTGAAGAGGTGAGATGACTCCAGCTAGCATGGATTTTCTGTAACCTCAGAGGCTGTGTATTTCGGCCTGGTTTCATCAGAACCCAACAAACATGAGCTGTATTCTGGAGGAGTTTTTGTATGCGCCGGTGTATGCATGGCAGTAACTCCTTGAATGCTGAAACAGACTAGCGAGCAACCATTTTTCAGATGAGGGAGGGTGGGCCATAAAGACCGATTAGGGTAGGGTAGTCAGAGGAAATGGATATAGAACAAAGCCGATGAACCCACAGTTCTGACTGGATTTTGGAAATCGTTATTGTGAAAGCAGATGAGGTCGTTTCTTGGGAAGCATCTCCTGGCAGCATAATGATCAGGCCTCGACAGCACATTCCTCTCTGAAATACTGCCATGTTTTAAAAAATATTTTTGAATGGGCTAAGTTTTTAAATATTTAATCTACCTCTTATATTTATGTATGACTTTCCTCCCAGGAACTAAAGGTTCTTTACCACTATAAGCGGTAAATTGACAGATTACTTGTATTTACTATGGGAGCTTGCTGGAAGTAAGGAAAAAAACCAAAAAACAAAACTCATACTGAAAAGCGTATTTTTAATTGATGAATTAGATGTTCACAGCATATGTCAGGCTCCTAAAGGAATAATGGAATTTTCTGAGGGAAGGAACAATGGAGAAGTAACTGAAAATTTGCAGAAGGGACAAGAGGATTGCCCGTTTTAACCTACACAGCCACTTCTCATCACCTGACTAGATGCGCTTAGTAAGAAAAGCTTAATGAGATGAACCTGCTGTTGGACGTGTTCTGGTGTCTTGTGTTACATGAAACCAGGAAATGGATAAGTAACTATTTTATGAAATCGGTCATGAAATACTTAGGAATGTTAAAAAAAAACAAAAAAAGGACTTCAACGTCAACCAAATAGAAAAAGTAGTAGTTTTTTTGTTTTGTTTTGTTTTTTGTTAATCTTTGTGGAAAGTTTATCATCTCTCAACAGCAAACACTGTCCTTCTAGTAATTCTGCAATATCATAATTCTACCTTTTGCACTCTCCAAAAAATAAAAAAAGACCCTTTAATTGTTAAATGTGTTTTTTTGATTTACACGTCGTCGTATTATAAAAATTTAATAGGACAGATTTGAAATGCAGAAATACAAAGTATGAATAAAACTTTAAAATATTGAAATTTGGTTAGTCTCTCAATTTAAAAAGAATTAAAATCTGTAATTTCAAAGTTGCCGTTCCAAGTAGATTGTAAACTGTGTTTATTCTTTTGCCACTGGCAGAAATATTTTCAAACTGTGTTTATGTGTATTAAGATTTCTCTGAATGTCTTTGCTAACTATTTGCAGTTTTTTTAGGCAAAGCTATTATAATTTAAAAGCATTTTGAAAATATGCTATGTAGCAAAGTCATAAAAGCAGTCATTAAATGATGGTATTAGCCTAAGTGTTGACATTTTTTCTGAAAAAAGAATCAGTAACTTCAGAATATAAAAGATATGAAATACTATTATTGTGAATATATTATAATTTATTACTACATTGTGCTTTAAAAATTAAAAGCAACAATATGCTATAATGACTGCAGATTAGTGATCTTTTAAACTATCTATTTTTTTTAGGAAACTTTTCAGGAATTAGTTAGTGAATTTAAGTGATTACTTAGATAAAATGCAATTGATCTTAACTTAGTTAAACCAAAGACTGATACTACAATGTGTAGAACACCGGGCATTCATGTTAGGATTTACATAGGTATAATTTATGGTAAAATCCTGAAATTTTGTTAAAAGTACATTTAAGATGGTCCAAAAACCTGTGCTTCACTGTGATGAGATTAAAAGCTTAATCAGTCCTTGGGAAGATAAAGAGGTCAGCATAGTTGAATTACATCAACGGTAAACAGTTCCAGGCTTGGGCTGCCACCTTTCTTTCCTGAAATAACATGGCCAAATGGAAAAGAGTGAAGTTCTTTTAGGAAACAAAATGGAGAATGAGTGAATAACAGACCGTGCGTTGGTTGGAAAGAGCAGGAGAAAGAGAAAATAAAAGTATATGAGGTCTGTTTGGAAAAATTGCACCATTAATGCCTGTATTTTTTGTATTACATGGCTGGATGCTTTCCAGACAGCCCTTGTATGTGCTGTTGGGGTTGTAAAGAAATTGCCTTAATACCACTAAAGCCTCTCTCTCTATCTTTCTCTCACCCCCATCCCCCCCCCACACACACACACATCAGAGCTTAGGTATTCTATACATACTTCCAAAAGGCAATTTAAAAGTATTCTTCCAGTGGGTGCTTGTATTTGTTGTTCTCATATATATAAAGATGACCAAGTTTGGGATTTATTCAATGGTAGACTACCTGTGCAAGGTTGGCTTTGTCAGAGGTGAAAGAACTCTTGTCCTTTTGTGGTGTTATGACTCCCAACTCCAAACATGTATATAAAGAAGGTCTTATTTTGTGTTCCAGAGTTCGAGTTATAAGAATCTCAACACTAAAAATTAGCTTTTTGGATTTTTTTTCAACTTTATATTCTAGTTTTCCTTAGACTCAATACAAAGACAGAAAGATTATAATTTAGGAAAACATTTGCCTTTTCTGTATTCATTTGCTCTGATAAGACCTCCTTTGATGCGTTTCACTCCAAAGCACTGTTAAAATCGTGTCAGTTTTATTTCATGCGTCACATACATGACTTTATTTTATAGGTGGCATTTTCTTTAGAGTGGTTGAACTACTCTTTGGACTCATACAGGGTAAAATTCCAGGCCCATGCTGTCCTGTGTGCTTGTGCCTCCATTAAAGGCAATCACGCTCAGCCGTAATTTCCACTAACATTGTTGGCTTGATGACATGCAGGTTTATTTTTCCTTCTTAACGGACCTGGAGGAGGGGCAGGAGAAGCAATTTTTGGTTTGATGAGGTGCCTAGCTGACACTTAGGCCTGGATTTCTAAAATCTCCTGAAGCTATAAATTCAGAAAAAAATGGAGCTGATTTTTGGTAGGTTCCTGCTACCTTTTGAATGACACCATCCACTGCTCTTGGTTTTGATAGGACCATTCTATAACCTATTAAGTTCTGTAGCCTTGGGCTACCTGTGACTGTGAACTTTCTCTCGATAACTGGTTCTGATGCTTTTTACTACATTGGTTACTACATTGGTTCTGGGGCAGACTCAGGATAACACTACCCATAAGGTTCTGGTTTATTATTTTGCACTAATTGCTTTGAATTGCAGTCAAAACTTACTTGGGCAGAGGAGAGGCATGCACATTCTTAAATGCCCAGTTGAGGCATTTATTAATGGTTAAAATGTCATGGGATGCCAAGTGCAAACAAGAGGAAGATGAATGCTTCTTCTCCTGGTAACATTTTCTTCACCTCCCTGTCCTATCATCCAGATTAATGTATTGTTTTGGGAAAGGGCTGAAATTGGATAATACTCTGGAAGGCTGAGTTGAGAAGAGTTTCCTGGAACCCATATGTCTTCATAAAAAACATTGACTTTTGAGACAGGCTGAGATGTAACATTGTCTGTTTTGCAGATGGCTTATAGGCTGCAGGAAGACAATAAAATCTTCAAGGTTATTCTAATTCAGACTGATCTTTGCTTTCATTTAAGTTGCCCAGGAATCACAGCTACATAGGCAATGGTAACAGAGGAGTCACTATATGATAGGAAAAACAGAGGCAAAGTGGTAACCAGCTTAGCTAAAAACTACATACAGCAAGTAATATAAATATTAAACAGAAAATGCCTGTAATTTCTCTGACTTGTTAGTAAAGGGCTTGCAGGAGGTGGAAAATGAGGTAGGTCTTAATATGTGTGAAGATAGCCTGACAAACTTTGATACAACTGAGTTACAGATTGAGAATGAACTAGGAAAGTGGGCAACCTATAGAATAATAGCAAGACATTCTGAATTAAGCAGAGAGAATCAGTGGTAATAACAACCATTAAAGAAACACAAAAGGCTAATGCTAGCCTGGGATAACCTTGAAGGGGAAACTGGGGCTTCCATCTTGTGCTGCAAAATTTCAATGAGCAAATAGAATAAATGTTCTGGGCTAAAGCATAAAAATATGAGGAGTGTTGGTGGCAAAAAATGACTGAATAGCTCCCCATCATCTTAGAAAGTGTGGTAAGTAAATACTATTTCAACCAAATTAGACATTTTGAAGGAGGCAGAAGAATCAACCAGAATTAGGACATTTTGATACAGGAAGAAAAAACCTGCTAAAGACAAGAGTATTCTATAAAATAAATCTGCCTGCATAGAACAGTTTATTGAGGATACATGATAGGAGAGCTGATAGAACATTGTATGTATGTGTCAGTTGGTTGGGATGCCTTTAACTACAAGTAACATAAAAGCCAATTTAAACTATCTTTTAAAATAAGAACATTTGTCGCCATGCAAAATTGGTAGTCCAGTGTTAGGTCTTCCAAAAACTGGCTTAATTAATGACACACCTAAGAAGTTCTTTACCTCCTAGAAGTTATTTAATCTTTAAGAGGGCAAAATATAAACTTAATTAATCTAGATTTATATCCATGCATAACCTATAGGAAAAAATAAGAAGTGTTCCTTCTTGAAATCAAGACATGGTGTCTAAGACATCTCTAGGAAACTTCTGCTCAGATCACACTGGACACCATTGTGTCCCAAGCACCGAAAATGAGTGCAGGATGGGATTAACGTGAAATCAGTCACCTCTGCCCTAGAGCTGAATTCTCTGAGCTCACCTATGAGGGACAATGGACAAATTTATAGTAAGTTGGAGCAGGTAGAGTTTGGTGTGATAACAGACAACTCTAAAATCCCCGGGGTTTAATGCAGCGGAAGTTTTTCACCTGCTGTCTCCGTATCATTTTGGTATCCCAACTCCGGGAGTCAGGCTAAAGGAATATCTATCTGGAAGGGTCTATAGTGAACTGCATTGGCCTATGTTATTTTTATAAATAACATTGACTAAGGCATAAACTACATGAAGTTAAAGCTCTCCACTTAAAGTGTTAAATGGTAGTCATAGGGAAGGGCTGATCAGGCGTGAGGAAGACTTAAGGAGGTACGTTCTTCTTGAATATTTTATATTATTGTTCAAAATTCCAAGTTTACTATGGTGATTATTAATTTGTCAATGAAGTAAAAATTGTTATTCATGTTTCTCTCTTGCATGCCAAAGGGTGTTGCTATTAATAATTTATAAGCATCAAACTACTGTAATCTGTTTTTCCACCTACACAGAGTCAGTAAGATTTCGTATCTGGCCTTGCCAATAGAAAGCAGCTTCACTAATTGGCTGCATGAAATGGCAGCTCCAGTACTTTAGGTATTTGGTCAGTCTCTTTTCACTAAAGGTCAGGAATGTGTATACACACTGTGTTTTTCACGTTGAGGAAATAGGTTAAAATGGTGTGGTAGATAGAAATGTTGAATATTGACAGTCTAATAAAAAGTTACTAGTAAGTCTTTCATATAACCTTCAAATAATAGCCATACTAACAGGATTTAGGGCAGTCAGTGATTAATGTCTTCATAGTCTATTTTATTGTCAATAATGTAATTGCTTATGGAAGAAATGAGAATTTTAGGGGAAAAAAGACTGTGTGCATTTATCTGCCTAGGTGGATATGTGCCAAATTTAATTTTTGTTTTTACTTCTTTAACTTGACTTACTTCATTGACTTTTAAGCTGACATATACTCTTAATATTTATTTGAAAATGATCCGTGATAGCGTCCCTGAGTATTTGTTGCTCAGAAACAACCAGAGTGGAAGGGACTATTGATTCTCAATATACATGTTGCTTTAAAATTTTTATTTATTAGTGTGGAAATTTTCAAAGAGATTGTGTAAGGTTATTTGTTGCTTTCTTTGGAGATTTAGTGCTGCATATTTCAACACATTAATTTACATACTGGAAATCGCTCGTCTTTTATAACAGATGGTTCAGCATCTTGACTCCTGTAATGACCAAGCCTCACATTTCAGAGGCCATGAACCTGGTTGCTTCTTCATTTAGCTCTTCTGATGTGACTACCCAAGTACACAGTGCTATCCATAGTGCCGGGGACAGAGAGAAAATTCCTTGCTGAGCCCTGCAGGCAATTAGTTTATGCCCTGAAGCATGAAATTTAATTGCTCCTATTATCTGAACTTCCATAACTAATACAGTTGTCAGTGCTCACAAAATCAACCAGGGTTTCGTAAACACGCAGCTCTAGAACTGGACTCGGTAACCTTTTTATCCTTTGCAAGATGATTTTACATTTGTCGAGATTTTTATGAACCGAGATCTGGCCTTTAGAGGTGGCCACTGCTCTTTCCATAGAAATTAAATACAGAACTTAAAGAAGCATTCTAGAATAAACTTCGGGATAAGATTTCAAAAAGTTCCTGAAACTTAATGCAAGGCAAGGATACTTTTGCCTGACTTAATGGACAGATTCACTTCTCCTCCTCCTTTCCTCTTGCTGGTCACACGCACACAACAGCTGACCTACCGAAGACCTCCACATTTCCCGTTCATCAAACCACCTTCTCACATAAGCTCACCTGCAGACTCCACCCCAGCGCCCTGCTGATGACCTGCATTTTGCTAAATGAAATGTTCTGTGTTGTACTGTCCTCTTGCCTGACCTCCCAGCAGTGCCCAGCTACCCACAGCATCCCATGTGGAACTCTCCCTTCATTGTCTTGTTATTTTCTGTCGTATCATCCTCATTTTCCTAGCACTTGGTTGACTTCTCATTTCCCCATTTCCTTCTTTTTTCCTACCCCAAATTTAAGAAGTGTACAGCTCCTCAGGGTTGTGGCAGGCTTCTGTATATTTTGCCAGTAAATTCTCCCCATAACTCATCCCATTTCTATGCTGATGACACTTGAATGTGTAGGTCCCACCCAGCTGTCTCACTTGGCTCTAAAATTCTGTCTCGTTGACATCTTCACATCCAGGCTTATTCCAGGTATTTAAAACTTAATGTATCTAAAACTAAACCCTTGACTTCTCTCCAAAACTCATTCTATTCCCCACTCTTTTCTATCTTGAGGGTTTACTGGGTGCCTGGTAGACTGCTAAAAATCTCTAAATCTTGGGAAATGATGATGAATACGATGGACCTCATTCTCCCCCTCAGACACTCATATTCTAAAGGGGAGGTAGTCAAAACAAACCACAGGAAAATAAAACAGCTGCACTCTGTGATCATGTCTGTGAAGGACTATTGGGGAACTGAGGTAACAGTTAACTTCCAGTGAGTATTACTTAAGAATGAGGAAGGCTTCCTCACTGCTATTTTCTTTCCTATAATGTGACTCCTGGCCTCTTCCCACCCACCCTCCCTCCTCTGAGGGGTGATTGCTGGGAACAGTCATGCACAGCTCAGCTTTTTTCTCTTTTCCTTCCTCTCAGAAGTGGTGACTGTGCCCAGAAGTGTTTAGAACCCAGGTCCTGCCCCCCGCCCCTGGGGAAAACCTGTTGTTATTTTATCCACTTCCTCCCCTCCTTTCCTCCCGAGAGACTACCTGTCTGTAGAAAGCATCTGCTCTCAGTAGCTCACTTCCTTCTCTTTCATTTCAAAGGTGTCCTCCCTGCTCTTCTAGATGATAAGCCCATCTTTCAGGGGACTGGGAAGACTTTCAGATTTGTGACTGTGACCTCAAAGACCTCAACAGGCAGAGTAGGGTTTGGTAAACTATGGCCCATGACTTACATTTGACCACAGCCTGCTAGAGCTTTTTAAATGTTGTACAAAAAACATGGATGAATATGCAACGAAGACTGTATGTGGCTTGTGAAGCCTAAAATATTTACAATCTGGTCTTTTACAGAAAACGTTTGCCGACTCTTAATCTGGAACTTGGAGCCAGGAATTTTGACAAATAAACTGGTGATAAAATTTTAGAACAATAAAATACATATGGATAACTTTTTAGGCTTCTACTAAAGCCAAGGTGGGTGACTTTAAATGTTGCTGGTGTTTTATTAAATACAAATCATGCTATTTTTTGACATTGATTGTTTTTAGAGACTTACATTGGCTAATGTAGCCAGTTTTTGCAGAAATGCAGTTAGCTTTTGGCTCTTGAAATGAGGTCAAGTGGGCCTTAGATTACATGGCAATTTATAGTTTGTTTTGTTTTGTCCTGTCTTGTTTCTGCATAGAGAAATAGTTGTTTATATAAAGGGAGAAAACTGGTCCTCATCAAAGATTCAGAATTCAGAAAAGTCTTCGGGCCTCAGTGAAGGAGTAATGTTCAAGAACAGCTTTGGGTAAGAAAGTGCTTTAACCAAACGTCACCAGGGCAGAGCTCCTCTTGGGTGAAAGCATGCACCTTTGAAAGTCTGCAGGCACGCACAGAACTTGTTGACTGAAGGCTTTAGCAGAGGTGTGGCGCCCCCTGGCTTTGGTGAATGGACTCAGCCCAAGCTAGCGTAGCTAGGGGTGGGCCTTTCTTAGACCATGGCTGGGGCCGCTGGACGTACATGCATACCTGGGTTGTAGGTGGACCTCAGCAGCTGCTGAGAGAGCTGCCAAGGCTTTAGTAAGGAGGCACGTGCGAGAGTCTTTCCAGATGCAGCCCTTTTGAATGATAGGGACCTAAAAGATACGTGCTGCTTTTACTGTGTTTCCCAACCAGGTTTGTAGGTGGAAAGGTAAACTGCAAGCGTGCCTAAATCCTACCAGGGTGTGAGAGTCTACCTATAAATTGTTAGCTCCAGGCCTAGGTAGGTTTTATAGATAAATTGCTTTAAACTCTGTTGTTCTTTGTGTCTTTTGACCTGCCTTCATAGCGAGAAGAGCTATGAAGAGACTGAGCTTGAATTCAAGTTGCGTTTCCAAATTTCATAAGATCTGTATTCTCATGTTGGCTTTGGAATGGTTTAATAACTTCATATGAGAGAGAAGCCTTCCATGGTGGGTGGATCCCATAGGTCTAAGCAATTCCATCGTGCGTGGTCTGGTAGCGTTGGATGGGAGAGGTTTCGTGTAGGAAATTGTGGAGGTTTTGTCTCAAGACAGAACTCCTACTCAATTCAGTAATTAAATTACCAGGGAAGTGGAAATTAAGATGCCTGGAATAAAGTGAGTAAGAAATAAAGGTAAGATCTGATGACTAGGGCTGCCATCACTGCAAATTTCTAAACTTCCTAAGACTGAAGGAGTTAACGTCTTCATTGCATCTTCCCTCCACACACTTTGGAAGGAAGAGTTGCAAGAGATGCATATAGCCCAGCTGTAGTAGAGACGCAGTGCCACAGTGAGGCTTTTGTGGCAGTTTCTCCCGTTGGAGCTTGGAATCCTAGGTCATGCGTTGTGGATGACTGCGTCCTGCTGAGGCTGAAACCAAGATACTCTCTCGTTCTCTCTCCCTCCCTCTCTCTCCTGCTCACATAGCACTGAGTTTCTGAGAGTTTTGGCAACATGAAGCCCTGGGATCAGGGAACATCACTCCTTCTGGGATAACTGTCCTAGGACTTGGAAAGTGGCCTTTTTTTTCTCTTTGGTGGCTATGGAATTCCATTAACTCCCGGACTCCAAGGTTCCAAGGCTCATGAGTCTTGGCTCTGAACTAATTTGACTCCTGAGGTCTTCCTCCTCTCCTCAGTAAGCCTAGCTCCACACGGGTGTGCAAGGCCTCTCTGTCAGAGAATGAGCAGAACAAGAAATTGGGAAGCATGAATTTTGTATTTTTTTTTAAAAAACGTTAGACTCAGAGACAAAAGAATTTGATTTGGAACGTTTACTCCAGAGAGGTTTTCTGTTTCTTTCCTTTGCGGGTGGTCTGCTGTCAACCTGGGATCTCTTTCATCACTTTAACACCCTCCTTCCCACCCTTCGGCATCAGCAGCTTGATATGTGAAATTCAGTGATAAGTGAAACATTCGCGTTTTTGAAGGAACTCCTGGCTTATTCAGTGACTAACTCTGTATTTAGGTTCGTTTTTTCCAGTCCCCACTCCTTTTTCCAGCTTTAGCTCCTTTTCTTCTTTCAATTTTGTATCCCCAAGATTTCTTTTACTGTGTCTAGACCGTATTAAGAGGCGTATCCCTATGTCCTACCGGTTTTATACCATGTAAGTGCATCATGGTGTTTTGTCAGCTATACTACCCCAAACAAGAGTTCCCCCAATGTTTTCTTGACAATTCCAGCAGAGAAATATTTTTCTAACAAATTCTGAATATTTTGGTCTTCTTTTTAAAACTCCTATTATAAGATATCAACCCTCTGTAAATCAAACCCACACTCCTTAGCCTTGTAAAAGCTGTTCTCTACCTGCTTCTCCAAACACGCATTCACACTGTCCCTGTAACCATCACGCCCGGCCACACTGGCCTCATTTTAATGTTCAAACCCTGCTGTTGCTTCTGGCGCTCCGGGTCTGGGCTCACATGGGCCTCCTTCCGTGCTTTCCCTGAGCACATAGCAGGCTGGGTCCTCTCGCTGTGTGTTCTGTTTGCTTCATAGCTCTTAGCAGAACGTACAATTATATGTTTCTGTGTGCACTTACTTTCTTAATATTAATCTCTTTCAGTCAATTGCAGGATCACCTTTTAAAAATTCTTAATAATCACCACTCTGTGTATGACTTGGCAAACAGAATTCAGTTAACTCAATAGTTTTTAAAGGAATGCATGAACATGTGAAAACAGGAAAACTGATTTTCTTCAAGAAAATCACAAGTAATTTTCTTCAAGATTCTCCAAGATTAAAAGCACAAAAGAAAACCTAAGAACCCAGTATATTTAGGCTCAAAATTTTTCTAAAGATATTCAAGTGTCTAATAGTGATAACGATCATAGTTAGGTTTCTGTTTTGCTTGTCGTACTTCTGAGCAATATGTAAAATGAATTGGTGTAGTTTCTCATCCCACAGGGATTAGTAAATGATGTCTGATGACATTAAGGAATACCTAATAAAGGATTTAATCAAGTTATTTCTGTTACACTCTTACTTAAGCATGTGTTCTAATGATGCAATAACCCTTCTCTAGTTATTATTTTTTTAAACATGTAATAACATGTTCCCGCACTCTTGTCTAAGGGCAGATTTCCCTAGGACATGGAAACATATTTAGACGGAAATATATTCTGGAATGCTTCCTAAAAAGGAAGGAAAAGAGCTAGGAATGGAGGAGAAACATTAAAAACCAGTAGAATTACATGTGATATATATCTGACTGTGTTGAGATTTCATCAGAGCCGGAGAAAAATGCTCTTTACTAAGAATTCTAACATTTGTGAGAAGTCACTGAAATCTGAGCATGGGTTAGTGCATATTTCCACAGTGCGTGTTTAGTGAACCGTTTCCAGTTGGAATGAGAGACTTTTTCTGACAATGTGCCGTTACTTTTACTCTTATCCAACTACCATTTTCAATTGCTATCGTGCTGCGTGATCCCCAGTGCATTGAAACCAATTTCAGACCTCTCCCAATTTTCCATGACTTAGTTAAAACAGTCTAGTTGTAGCAAAAAGTTACTTTTCTCAAAATTTTTACATTCAGTAATATTAACAAATGTTCACATTTCTCTGGACACCTTTTTAGGGAACTTCCTGGATAGTAAATGAGCTGCCAGTGTTTTCTGTCTTCTGATTCCTCAGACTCTCACTATTTATCAAAGAACTTCTGGCTGCCCAAGTATTATCTTTCAAAAAAATACCTTAGTTTCCTTACTTATTAAATTGTAATCTCTTCACTCACTTTCTTTTAGATGTCTTAGCTTAGTGGTCTTCAAATGTTTGTTGCTCACATACTACTTAAAAGAATTGTGAAAAATATTATATTCCTCACATACTATAAGTTAACAACTACTATTCTTTGTTATACCTTTAGGTAATTTCAAAATATACACTCTCTGGCACAATTTTCACATTTATATTTTTAAATAAAATTATTAGATTATTTAAAAAAGTATCTTCAATGAAATAGAAATATCATAGTGATTTGATACCACATCATCTATATAAAAACAGAGGAACAAGCACTTTTTATATAATCAAACATTTTCATCATTCCTTATTTTCCTTTACCTGTATATCTATGCCCTCTCTCTCAGAATCCGTCTTAATGTAGAAACTTTTAATGCTTACACACAATATTTATCACTCTATTACAGTAGTTCTCTGCAACAAAAACAAAACAATAAATTAAAAAAACCCTATATAGACAGTTTATATAGATAGAATTTCATTCCTGGTGAATGTAATATTTAAATATTAGAAATTCTTCTGGATCAATTGATCATCATAATTATTTTAAAAGAACTACCCCAAATAGCATAAAGAAAGCATTAAAATCTTAGTACGTATAATTTAAAACATATAAACCACAGAAATGCGTTTTTTAATGAAACAAATAGCACTTATTTTTAAATAAATGTTATTCGTAACTGGAATAAAACAGAGTACAACCTGAATTGCTATGCCATTTTCACATTTCTATGTGTAAGCACTGAGAAATTTTGGTTTCATATTATATAAATAGATGGAAAGACTTTTTTAGAACAATCTTATTTAATTCTTCTAATACTTTTTGTGTTACATACCCAAATCACCTAGCTTGGTGTACAATCAAAAAACTGTTTTATGATCATTGAACAACTTGGTAAGGTCTTTCTTCATTATTTTGTCACAAAAATTGGAGAAGAAATAATTAGACTGACAGAATGTTTTACATTGATTAGAGTTTCTAATAAGGCATCAAATTATTTAATTATGCTTGTTACTTTTTCACTTAGAGGCAACTTTTTAACCTGATATATTTAGAAAACAGAACTATTAATTTAAATACACCTTTGTCTAGGTACTATTTTGGATAAAACGCTCTTATATTACCCTACTCATTGAACATGCTCTTGTGAAAACCTTGGAACTTTAGATTTAGCCTTCTCAGTTTTGGGAAAATGTTTGTCATAAAACCTAATTGGCAAGGCCAGTTCTCATTGTTATCTTGATCAGCCAAATCGGACTTCCTTCCTGTCAGAAAAAGTTTGGCTTTATTTTTCAATTCAATAAATATGTTAATACATTTACTAAGATCACTATCGCACTTCTAAATTCAAAGACAGTTAAAGAATGGATCCTTTACATGATGAATGTAATGAAATAAAGCCTGTCACCTTCAATATTTCTTACTGGTAATCATGTCTTTGCCAGCATGGAACTCAGCATCAAGAGCACTAGTCACGAAGAATAGTTTTTGGCAACAGGCAAGAGAAGGGAAGGTGAGGTCATTAAATGGAAGTTTGATCTCCACTACTCTTAGCTCAGTTCAGAAGACTAACAGCATGCTTTGCAGGTGATAAGGACAAAATGCACTATTGAAGTTTATAATGTCTTCATTAGATGAGCTTAAGGGTTGACACTGATATTTAAATTGTCCTGTTGTTTGGTACTTAAAAAGATTTACACTCAGGAGCAAAGCATCTTAAGATATAAAGTGAAACAAGTATAACTGACAAGGTGGTGGTAGCAGTGGTATGCTAGTACATATTTAACAACTGGCTCTCTAAAAAAAGTATTTGTGTATATACATATATAAATTATAAATTTAACTGATATAAAGGATGTGTAGCATATAATTTGCAGATAATAATAAAATAACCATTTTATTATAAATTCCATATGGAGCATTGATTCTCATAGGATGCTTTTGTTGATTGTGACCAAACTCTTATATCATATCCAATCCTGATTGCAGGTGATGAACGAGTGTAGTTCTGACATGAATGTTGATTGATAATTTGTTTACAATAACAAGAAAGATGAAAGGGAAATGGCAAAACATGTTGGAACTTGACTTGCCAATAGCATGATTTCTTTGCTGCACCAGATCGTAGTTTTTAATTCCTGGGAGAATGTTTCCTCAGAACGTAATGGGCATATTTGGATTTCATCTGACCTATTAAATTTTTGTTCTTTATTTTATTAAGTGTATCTAATCAAAATAATAAACCAAGCCTTCCCTTTAAGTGTTTGTAGATTTACTTAGGGATTTCAAATTACCAAGGTGATGAAACTGCATATGAAGTTTGGAAGAGACAAGCAGTGGACAGGCTGAGTGTGGTGAGCTGCCATGGAAAAACATGTACAAAAGTCACAGGCTCTGTTTCCTTGGTAGCTTAGAAAGAGGGCCTCACTTGCTCCATGGGGAGAGAGGAGAAATGTGCATGTGTATCATACTCAGAGAAACAAAAAGCCAATTCTAAAAGGGTACATGTTGTATTCTTTATTTGACATTTTGAAATGACAGAATTTTCTAAATGGAGGAGAGATGAGTAGTTGTCAGTGTTAGGGACCTGGGGTGGGTGGGAGCAGGGGCAAGAGGTGGGTATGGTTATAAAGTCAACAGACTGGATTCCTATGGTGATAGAATTGTTCAATATATTGACTGTGGTAGTAGATATGCAAGCCTACACATATGATAAAATTGTATAAAACGAAACACACATGCATGAAGAAGTTCGCTCAAGTTGGGAATAGGATTTGTGGCTTGTATCAGTATCAACACCCTGGTTATGATATTGTCTATGGATGTGAAATATTACCATTGGTGAAGTGAATCTCTGCTATTTCTTACAACTGCATGTGAACGTAGAATATGTGCAATAAAAATTAATTAAAAAATCATTGTGATCCAGTAATGTTTAACCCAGGAGTGCAAGTATGATTAAAGATTAGAAGAACTGTTAATGTAGTTTGTGATATGAAATGATTAACAGGGAAGGATTCTGAGATCTTCTCAAAACATACAAAAGCTTTCATATATTTCTAATACTAAGTTCTTATTAAAATACATAAGCAAAAACCTAAAAACAAACCTACCTCTTGGCAAGCTAAGAATAAAAGAAACTTCTTAACCTGGTGTTAAAGTATATGTGTAATTCTCCATAGCAAGTATCTTGGCCTAATGATGAAATACTAGAAAAACAGACACCAAAGCAGATAACATCATTGCTTCTCTTTAATATATTTCTAGAGTTCCAATCCAATGCTAAGAAAATAAATATTAGTAAGATTTAAAAATACTGAAACTAAGACAGAACGCTATCCTTGCAACTGATGTGACTGCCTAAGGAAAAAATGTTGAACACAATCAACTAAAATCTATTAGATCTAATAAAAGGTAGTCAGAGTACAGATAAACTTAAAAAAATCCATGGATTTTCTATTAATATTTAGTGGAATTAACCCACCAGGAAATATAAAAGGCAAAAATACTACATCTAGAATAGCAACACAAAGTATAAAGTCTTGAGACATAAATTTAATAGGACATGTGCAAGAGTGATGAGAATCAAACCTATGAATGATATACGAAGGAGAGGAATTAATGGGAAGATATTCTGTGTTGATTGGAATGAAGATCTGAATTGATGAAGAAAATACTAATCTATTAGACAGGAAGTCCAAATATTAAAAAAAAAAGCCAATTTTCCAAAAATTAAGCTACTCATTCAGTGGATAATCTATTGAAAACCTCAAAGGTACCGTTTCTGGAACTTGATTTTAATTCATTCAGAAGAAAAACTTTAGCTGAAGAGATTTTGAAAAAACTATTACAAGTAAACAGAAACGTGTGCTGCAATTTTTCACATATTCTAACGATAATGTCATACATATTATATTCAAGGGGTAGATCATTTGTATGTCTTGGAAACTGCTTTAGAACACAGAGATGTATGGAAATTGCAACTTGATTATGAGAGTTTAATAACTGATACAATACTATGCACTTGCTAAGTTGCTAATTTTATTTATTTATTTTATTTATTTTTTTAAATTCATTTTTATTGTTAGACTTATTGGGGTGACATCTGTTAGCAAGGATTACATAGGTTTCAGGCATACAATTCTACAGTGCATTGTCAGCTTGTTGTATAATCAGTTCACCACCTAATGTGACTTCTCTTTCCATCACCTTATATTTAGCTTCCCCCCCTCCTCTCCCACCCCTTCCCCTTTCTCCCCTCCCTAACCCACTCGTTCCCAAATAAACATTAAACTATTGATTGTGTCCATGGGTTATTTGTTTGTTCATTTCTTTTTGTTCTTTCCTTTCAGTTTTATATTCTGCATATGAGTGAAGTCATACAGTTCTTTGTTTTTTCTGTCTGGCTTATTTTGTTGCAAATGGCAGTATTTCATCTTTTCTTATTTTATTGAGCTTTTCACTCTTTTCTCATAACTTCAATAACTTTTAAGATAACTTTCAGAATTTCTAGGTTCATTGGAAGAGTTGGTCCAAATTGCCCATTTCACTACTAGTGAAGCAAAGGTTCTAGGTCATTTTTAAAAGGTTTAGACTTCTGATCTCCTTCAGTGATTTCTGATATAATTTGAGGAATGAGAGCATACAATAATATTATGTAAACAGTCGACTATTCAGTAATGTATAGATAAGATTAAAATTGGGAATTATGTTTTAGGATTACATTCATTCAATAAACATTTATTCATGAAAAGCCCAACTGCTGTCTTTTAGGATTTGTATCTTTGAAACTATTCAAAGGTAAATTCTCCATAGTTTCTCTCTTGAAGGTATTCACAAATGAGAAACCTAATACTGACTCTTTAACATGATGTAACTGGTGTGCCATCCTAGAACCGAAAGAGAATTTCAGGGAACTCAGATGGAAGAAAAACCTTTGACTCTTTCCTCTACCAAAAAGGACTTTGCTACCTTTCTTCCTTTTTTTAAAGACTGCTTTAGAATATCTCAACTATAGTTTTCATTTTAATCTTGAATAGGGTTTTGTCCTCTCTGATGTAAAACAAGAGATAACTTCCTCTGAACCATATGCAAAATAGGTATTTCAGTGTCTTAAAATGATAATATTTCCATCTGCATGAAAGTTAAGGAATGGCAAGGAAGATGATAACATCTAGGGCCATGCAAACAGAAGTACTCTCAGAGGCTTTACATCACCCTTGCAAATAACTGGATCAGTTCCAATGAGGAGGAAATGTGAAATTGGGACAGGAATGGAGCCTATTTGGTAACATTGAAACAAAAAAAATTTTTGTGAAATCAACTTCTTCAAACTAGACTTACACCATAGTGCTGTGTAACCATAAGACAAGTAACATCATTAAGTCTATAAAATTACTGTCTTATGTGTATTTTACCTAAGTTTCAGGAAGTCATTCTACTACAGGGGATGCTCAGTTCTGGGTCACAGGAAACATGCAAACTAATAACTATAATAAAATATAATGTGATTACTTGAAAATCTATGTATTTTCAAAATACTATATGGGAGTGAAGAGAAAGCTCTTTCCAGTAGAATCAGAAAGCACTTTCACAGAAGAAATAGCCTGTCAGTTGGTTCTTAAGCAGAAGGATGCAACACGGGGCTCGTAAGGTAAACTTAATTCATGTCCTTAAGGTTTAGGAGTGCTATACCCCCAACACTCTTGTCTGAAGGCCTTTCGTGAATTAACTGTAATAAATAAGGGAATACCAGAGGCCCAGGGTTTAATCAGAGATTGTTGGAATTATCTACAAAGTAGCAGTGGGGACAGAGAAGAGGAAAAGGACTATTAATATTCACAAGTCGTTGGAATTGATGATAGCTTATTTGTTTATAGTTTTAAGTACCTAAATTAACCTGAGGAATTTCAAAGCAGTCCAGAAATAAGAGGGCATATAGTCTATCAAGCATGAGGAGATTGTCTCTGAATATATAAAAACTAAAAATATGAACATCTGCTTTTGAATTACCAAGGAAACGTAGTATATTAAAATATACGTCATAAAAGCCAAGACACAAAGCAAACTCTTAAGCATGTAAATGTCTAATAAGCCGGTCGTTACAATGAGGCTAGAATGTAATGTGCATATAGGACTCATTCCCCAGTGTGGACTGAGGACTGGTTTAAACTGGCTACCTCACTTTTACATGGGGAGCATTTTAAAACAGACTCCGGAGGTCCTTTCCCTGAGCTGCTGCCACCAGGGATCTACACTCTTACTTTGAGCTGTAACAGTGACATGTCTGGTTGTTTCTTAGCTATGAAGGGTGAACATCAAACCCATTGCTTACGAAACTAACTCTGATGTGCAGCCTCTCTCTGCCACCCCTCCAGTCTAGGCACACGTGCACAGGAGTCTGTCTGTGTCAACCACCTCTGAAGGATTGTCAACCCCGAGATACCAAATTGTTGAAGGAAAGGATCATCTGTCTCTTTAAGACACAAAAATCATTGCTTCTCTTAAATGAGTATTTTATCCCATTTTATCCAAGAGAGAGCTAAATTACATCAGGAGTTACATGTAATACATATGTATATATTTCACTATTTAATGAGCCTCAAGGGGAGGTACCACTCTTTAAGATATTTGGGTTGACCAAGGTCATAAAAAACAATCAGGATGTTCATATGGTTGAGTATTAGGAGAAGTGGAGGAGGGTGTGTGATCATTATGGGATCTCCATCTCAGTCGCTTTAGAAACTCCGAGGTCTTCATGAGCCTTTTGTCTTCAGATGTTTTATGGCCCTGTTGCAGATGTTAGGCCCTGCAATTTCACTTTATTTTCTTTGTATCTCGGTCTGTTTGATTCTTTACCACAATATTTACCCTGTTTAGCCAAATGGAAACAAATTCTCATTTTCCCTTAACCTATGGCACTTTGGTTTATGAATAATTTTGGGTTATTTCTCAGAACTAATCAAAATAATCCAATTTTTGTTTTGAAGAATGCTCATATGTATATGTTTGTGTGTGTAAATGTGATATATACATGCATACTGTATACATTATTTTGAATAAAATCTGTGTACTTTTTAAATTACACATATTTTAAAGTGATTTTACCTTTCCTAGAACTATTCATTTTAAATAGAAATGACTTAATGCTCAGCAGTGTGTTGTGGTCAGCAGCAGCTCAAAATAGCAGCTTAAAAGGAAAGAAAGAGCCACCTCAATCACGTGCTTTATTCTTTCAAAGAATCTCCCAGTGTAGTATAAATTCTCCGGGACACAATCACCAAACAAAACCTGAAGCTTTTCTTACTCATCGTACTTCCGATCTGAAATGTAGTTGAAATTTAAAAACGTAAGAGACTTCTACTAGTGTCAAATAGGTAACATATATGAGATCAAGAACATTAAAAGTTCAATCGTTTCTATTTTGGATTTAGAATTGCACCTTTACATTCTTTAATTGAGTTGTCATTATTACTTATTTCCATTTTTATTATTTCATGGTTAAATGTCCTTCTCAGAGACCCTCGTGTATATTTTTTCCAAGACCCACAATTACAATTCTCATCTTTCACAACTTCTCTGCATATAAGTGCTTTAAGTATGATAATGTAAAACTATGATAATGACAGCATTGAAACAAAAATGGGTGTGATGAGGAATCTGAGTGCAATCAGAATACCAATTATGGCACACTCTCACATACATTCAATTAGATTGGGAAGGAGAATATTTTTAGACACTTCTTTCACCAAGAAGATATGACATCTAGGCAGATGGAAAAGGACAACTTCATTTTAAGTAAGCATTTAAATGTTTCATAATGACTATAATAAGGGAATAGAGGTTACCTTGATAGAGTTTGTGGATCTTCTAGCAATTCTCCATGGCATTCTAAAGAGATTAATTCATGGAATTCTATAGTTCATAATGATTTATATTCATAAATGTTTAGCATGTTTCCATTTTAACTTAAAAAAGGAAATATGCGTTTCATTCAGTAGTATAACCTTTCACCCTATTCACACAAGTAGATTTAAACAGTGTTTTTTTAGTGCAGTAAATTGTGCTCAGCCAAAAGTCAGACTTAATGGTAGGATAGAATGTATTTTTAGATTAGTTTAGAAAAATAATTGCAATATTTTGGGAATACTAACAAGTATGATGAAAACAACTTGTGCCATTTCAAGAAAATTGACAATAGAACTTCCTAGTAATAAGTTGATTCCTAGCCTTCACATTTGTTGATTTTCATTATGGTGTACCTTTCCTGTCCACTTCTTTGTCCATGGAGTTTGGAGATTCAAAAATATCTCGACTTCCATCTAAATATCTGTTAATACCACTTATAACCCAATATATAGATCAAATTAAATCTTGGCCCATGCTTTTGAACTGAGTCATAGGAACAGAAAGAAATTTTAAATAGATTTTAAAAAGAAAAACAAATGTCTATGTAGGTTTAATTGCCTTGTCGTATTCCTTATATCAATATTATCCAATAGAAATATAATTTGAGTCACATATATGATTTAAAACTTTCCCATTATCACATTAATAATGGTAAAAAGAGAGATGAAATTAATTTTAATAACACCATATCTAAAACAATATGTTCAATATATGTTAACATATAATAAATACCTTAACACCCCCAAAATTTACATTCTTGTTTTCTATCCTATCTTTGAAGTCTGATGTGTATTTTACTCTTAAAACACATATCAATTAAGACTAGTCTGATTTCGAGTCCTCACTAAGCACGTGTGGCTAGTGGCTGCCATAATCAACAGTACAAGATTGGGGAAGAAGGGGTCCCCTTTGAGGGGAGGGGTGCTCATGAGAAGAGGCCATCCGAGGGCTCGGCAAAGGAGCTCTAATCACGAACACTGGGGATGCCAATGTCCTTGTCAATCTTCCCCCGGCCACCTAAGGTGTGGACACACACTTTTCGTCTCCTTATTAGCCATCTGGGTTACATGCCCATCTCCCTCTACTACCCAAGCAGGGGAAGAAATGAGTGGAGACAAGTGATGAATGGGCCAGGCTGTGATGCCTGAAACCCTGGTTCCCGCAGATGCTTATAAGCTCGAGAACTGACCCTGGAGGGCAGGTAGTGGAAGAAGAAAAGCTTGCACACAAGTGTCAGAAGGAGTCCTGCGGGTGCCAGCAGCTGGAAGTCAACCAGAAAATTTGGGTGAACCTTTTAAGGAACTGTGGAAGCATAAAGAACTCCTCTAAGCCCCTCACTGATGGGGCAGGCTGAAGCCTCCACCTGCCACCAGCATCTGATAGACAATGGGCCAAACAAGGAGAGGCCAAGAACCTCCCCCATGCGAGTAGGAGGTACGCCTTTTTTCTCTGGCCCTCCTGATCCCCATGGAGGAGCTACTGCAGAGGAGAGGAGGGTCATGAGAAGCAGACCACAAATCAGTCTTCACCTCCCCCTGCAAGTCACTGGGGCCAAGGCCTCTGGTGGGAAGAAGAAAGATTGAATCAGGATTGGGTCTTAAGCTTAGATAAGACTGATGGAAAACAGAAGTTGTGTCGTGTTTCAGAAGCCGGCCCATGTCACAAAAAGAGGTAACACTCTAGAGCAAGGATGGTTTGTTTACGAAGAACTGAGAGCATAACTGGGGGGAAAAATAAAGCATATCCACGTTTACGTGCCAATGAGTGGTGACGTCTCAATAAACTAGTTAAATGTATGTCGCCACACACAGCACATCGGAAATGAAGTGGGTACAGCCCAGTGTTTATAGAAAAGTTAAGGCCTATCTAGAAATGCCGAGATAGGTTGCATGGGGCCTCACATACCAGGCAGAAGGAGCAGGTACTTTACTTGAAAAGAAAGGGTGACCAAAGGTTTTGATCAGGACAGTGACACGATTGAATTGGATCCTTGAGTAAGGGTAAAATTTCAGAGATATTCTAGAGTTTAAATTAAAGCAGAAGAAATATAGAAAGCAGAAAGATCAATTATTCAGCACTTAGAGTAAGCAAGAGGAAATGGTAATTACACAAATGAGAGGGAAGGAAAAGGCAGATTTGAGAACACTTGAAAAACATTTCTGATAGACTTGATGACTGGTTAGTTGTTAGCAGTAGGTACTGCTATGGGAGAGAGGGGAGTTAAAAGGTGCTTTCTAACTTGAAAACCTTTGTCCGCAAAGACTTATGTACCCCAGTGTTCATCGCAGCGCTGTTCACAGTGGCCAAAACATGGAAACAACCAAAGTGCCCTGGGACTGGATAAAGAAGCTGTGGTACATATACACAATGGAATATTACTCAACTCTAAGAAAAGAAGAAATATTGCCATTTGCAACAAAATGGATGGACCTGGAGATCATCATGCTTAGTGAAATAAGCCAGACAGAAAAAACAAAAGAACCGTATGACTTCACTCATATGCAGAATATAAAACTGAAAGCAACAAAGAGAAAAGAAATGAACAAACAAACAAACAACCCATGGACACAATCAATAGTTTAATGTTATTTGGGGACAAGTGGGTTAGGGAGGGGAGAAGGGGGAGGGGTGGGAGAGGAGTGGGGGGAAGCTAGATATAGGGTGATGGAAAGAGAAGTCACATTAGGTGGTGAACTTATTATACAACAAGTTGACAATGCACTGTGGGATTGTATGCCTGAAACCTATGTAATTCTTGCTAACAGATGTTGCCCCCCAAAAGTCTATGAATAGAAATGAATTAAAGCCAAAAATAAATAAATAAATAAAAGGCGCTTTCTGGCCTACAGCTTGCATATTGGGGGATAATTAATGCCTGAGGCAAAAATGAAGTGTAATGAAATGGCACATTAAACATGAGTGCAAGTAAAGTTTGAAATGTTTAAGGAACGTTCAAGACCCATATTTATCACCTAGCATTGGAAATGAAGATCTAAAATTCAAGAGATGTCAGCAATAGAGACAAACATTCTGGGGCCAACAGCATAGAGTGAGAGTTGAAATCATGGCGATGGACAAGAAAATGGCTGAGGCAAATGGACTGAGAAAGACTCCAGCAGAGAAAACCCGTGTCGCTGACATCAAAGGAAGAGGGAAGGGAAAGGAGAAATTGTCAGTGACCTCACAGAATGCAAAGACACAGGAGGCTAAGATGCAGGAAGAAGTCTTTGTTTTGACATTAGAAAGTTATTTGTGGCCTTAGCGAAACGGTCTCAACTATGTTACAACAAGCAGAAGAGAACGGAACACATCGGGGAGTGACTGGGACATGAACTAGAGGCCGCGGTGGTGCGATAGCAGAGCTCTAACAGTTCTGAGCTGCATTCCAGGGGGAATTTGTGAAGCTTCTTAGGAAGCTGACCAGGGTACTAATGCAGGCTATCAATTCTAGCTTAAAGATTGTCTGCAATCTAGGCCAGCTAGATAGGATCTTGCCTAGAAACTGGATTGTAAAACCTTTGTTACCCTTTCTAAAGATGAGCTTATTTTATCACATAGCCATCCAACTTTATTATTCCAAACATGTTACAATTTACAAAAAAAAGAATGACAGATTATAGTACTCTGTAGCTATCAGAAATCCAGAGAACAATTTAAATATATCTTAGAATCACTAAGTAGATTTTAAAATAGTCTTACTTTATATTGAGCATATTTAACAAACAAAATAATTGTTTTATTCTCCCCAGATAATTATTACTTACTACATATCATTCTTTAGCCAAAGTACAAAAATTGGATGCCAAAATTGAAAGAAATTCAATGTTTTCCTTTGTGTTAGAAGAACTTGAAAAAGGTGAATCACGAATTGTTTAACCTTTTACATTTTACTTCATTTGAAAATACCCCAGTTTGAATATTTACTTCAGTGGATTGTAGATTTTTTGAAAAGAAAAATTGGCCAATATTTAAATTTTAAAATATGAGAGATTTTAATATATTTATATTCTTTATACTTTCTGTATAAGGGAGGAAACTTTCCAGAAGGATGACATAAATATAAGTATAGTTCTGTAATTTTTTTATTAATTACATATTTTTAAATTTTTTACTTCTGAAAAACTAAAAGAATAACATGGGAGTCTCTCTGTAGTTAGGATGTACCTGTGTCTGTAATAAGCGCGACCATCCTTCTAAAGTAATTGTAAGGCAGGAGAAGACTGGAAACAGTTCAAAGAAAGCAACTCTAATCATACTCTTTTTGAACTCATATTTGAAGTATTTTCTTTCTTAACACCATTTAATGTTATAATTTTATAGGCAGCCATCTTAATGTTTGTTTGTAAAGAATGATATAAGGAAGGATTGTTCAAAAGGGGGGAAAAAGAAATTAGAGCAAAGTCCAGTTCACCAGTAAATGTGATACTTAAAGCTAAAAGATAACAGTGCACAGAAATGGGTAATTGCCATCTGTCTCATAGAAACACAGAAGCCTACGCAATGCCAACCAATATGTTCTGTCAAAGAAATGACTTGAAATATGTTCTGCTAACAGTAAAATGGCAATAAGTGATTTGAAGGGAACCGTATACTTGACCAAATTGTCCCCCACAGCTCATAAACACCTCCGCTTGTGCCCTTGGAGTTTATCAGGGCTGTGGGAGACAGTTATTGACTTTTACTTGATCTCCTATTGCCAAAACACACCAAGGTTAACACAGTCACTCAACACCTTTGAGGCAGCCAGGAAAACGTTTGACTGAAAAATGCGTTCAATTTAACAAAGCAAGCAGCAACTGCCTGCAGGAAGTTCTACAACCACAATCATTTCAAAATGTCACAGTCGCTCAGTGCAGTGACAGACCCAGTCTGTGAGCACCCCTCCTGACTGTCTGTTAAGAAGAGGCAGGTCAGCTTTTAAGTAGAGGTTTATTTTCACTCCTGAGTTGTGCCTTGGACTTGGATCGAATACTGTGTTTAGGAAGTCCTCGGATAAGATACTTCTAACTCTGTAACAAATACCTAAATAATTTGAAATTCTTTCCTAACTCTAGAATAATTTATATCCTATTCTCTGTTTGACCTAAAGGGAATATAAAGGAACCCAGTTCACAGAAGGAATCAGAACACACCCTGGAAGGCCCTGCTCACGTGCTGAGTTTGTCCACGGTATTTGGTCTCTACCCATCCTAGCAAGCGATTCAGTGATTACAAACACTCCGTGACCTTCCCCATGGCTAATTAAGAAATTACAAAAAAGTGTATGGTAAATTAAGGACTTTTAATAAAGCATTAGTTCAGAAAGCAGAAGCCACCAAAAGAAGCCCAGAATCTATGAATTTGAAACCTTTGTTGCCAATGGCTTCACAAAGGATCATGGGGAAATCAACCTGCATTGACGTCCAGGCAGTGCCATGCCGGAAGATGATGCCGTGCACGGGGATTGCCACCGTTGTTTGGTGTGCTGTCTTTGTTGCTGCCAGTAAACAAAAAATTGTTCATTAATGAACCATTCTGCTTGCCAGCAATGAAAGTCAATTTAAATACTGAATGACCCTATGCCAGATGACTAGAAGAGATGGTTTTCCTCTAGTTATGGTTATTTGCTTCCATTCCACCTTATAAGCAAGATAATCTGCTACTCAGATCACTTTCATTTGGTTTGATTACCTGCATTTTGCTGAATCAATTTTAGTCTTTTTTAAAACGTATACATTATTTAGGATAATACAAGAAAATGGGTAAAATTGAGATATATATATATATATATATATATATATATATATGCATTATGATCACTTCTTCTTCCTCCCCCACTCCACATTAAAGCTCAAGTTTTAAAAAAAGGCCAATTTCTAAAATAAATATTATCATTGTATAATGCATAACCTAATCCACTACGTGCTAATTCTAGCAAATATTGATACAGATTCCTGTACCGGTTTCGGATGAAAGATGCTTCCACTAAGCCATTTTCTCTATTTGCTGATGCACTAAATATAAAAAAAATTACTTAGGTTAATTCCTAATGGAGTATTTGAAAACTCTTAGGTCATGGAGTAGCATAACTCTATAAATTGAGTCATGTTTAAATTTAACAAAAATAACATTCTGTTATAGTATCCAAAGTTAGCTGGCGTAAGGAAGTATTATATAAATTAGTGGACTCATCTAAATATGTGGCATAAGCACTGTTAACAGATGTTAAAGACAGACCTCATTTTATTGACTTTAACTGACTTTCTACTAGTCAATATATGAAATATACTCATATAATGCACTAGAACATATTTTTAGAAAAGTCTCAGCTAGGTTTTTTTAAATAGACAATGCACTTCCTACACAAAAATACATCTGAACTTATGTCTATGGCTTGTTTAAGTCTTCTATGTGGCATTTCTACGTAATATACAAATGAATTCCTCTTGTCCCAGAGCTGGCAATGAGAAAAGATAGTGTGTCTCAGTAAAGTTCTGAGAATTTGTATTGATATCTTCCAACTTGAGGACAAGCAGATGAAGGCAGTGATTAAACAGCCCTGTAAGATCGGAGAAAACTGTCAGTTATTTTAGTAAAAGCCCCTAAACATCAAGACAAGGTCACCACATATGTCAGTAAGAAGGGCCACCAAGATTACCATCTTCCGTTGTATGGTACTAAAGTGGAGAACTTGTCAAAGTCACAGAAGTGGGATCCATCTCTAGGACCTCAGAAGCAAACAGAACATACGAAGGCTGTCCAGAAAGTATCCAGCCATGTAATATGAAAAGTAGAGTCATTTATAGTTGGATTGTTTTTCCTGGACAGCCCTTGTAAGTCTCTTACATAGCTCTGTCTCAGCCTTGAGGACGCTATTCCCTTCTCCACCTTCTCAGTCTGAGTCCTGAGAAAATACATTCAAAACTATCAATTTTGGAGGAGAAAACAAATTCTTTCCATGTGAAGTAGGAAGATGTATTAGTCAATTTTTGTAGCAGTAATGGTGGATAACAAAGAACTCCATGATCTCAGGGACTATAATGGACATTTATTATTATTATTATTTTTATTCATGAATCTATAAGCTAGCTGTGATACTTCTGGGCTTAGCTGGATGAGTCTTGGATTAGTTCAAGGATTGGTATTAGATTTAATTGGGCTCTTTATAGCTCCTCACTCTGGGACTTGCAGCTACATAAAACATGTTCCTCTGATGGCAGAAGGTGGGCATTCAGGAGGGTAACTCATTGCACAAGCACATTTAGAGCCTTTGTTTATGACATCTTTACTGAAAATTCTTTTGGTCATGAAATGTGAAGTCCAAAATCAATGTCAGATGGTGAAGTATGTGATGAATAAGGCAGGAAATTGTTCTCCTCCAATGAAGCCAGGGAGAGAGTGGAAATTTGCTGAAAGATAACCTCATTTCTGTCGTAAGTGAGTCAGGTATCAAAGAGAACTAGCTTGCACTATATCAGAACAACAGTACCTGGACAAAACTACTTAAATTCATCATGAGCAAGATGAAAAGATGTGACGTAAAACTATAGACATATACTATAGAAAAATAATTTCAGTAGAACACATACCCCAGGGATAACTGGCTGATTTCCTATCAATGTTTTGTACTATAAAAGACCTTAATAAAGAAATTCAGTTAAGTTTTTAAAGGTAAGAGGAAATAGGATAGCTCAAAGATCAGATGATATAACAATAAAATACAAAGCAAGGCAGTATGACAGAATTAAGAAAATTAATTGAGAACCCAAACACAATTTCTAATACAATGAGCAAATTCTAAGTAGCAGTCATCATTACAGATATGGCTAAAATTAAATAATATATAAAAGGCTTGAGATAATCAAATGAACATAGAGATTATAACTAGAGCAATAATGATGGGTAAGGAGGATGAGCAGGGAAAAAAACAGCTAAAAGTAATTTATATTCTGTACGTAGAGACTCCAAACAGAAGGAGAGAAGAGCATTCACAGGCATAACGTAGGAAAACGACACTAAGGACAAAAAGACTTAAGCCTGCAAACTGAAAGAAATACGCTTTCCTTGGAACGTTTTGATTAAGCATGACTGTGTTAGGTGTAAATCGTAGTTTGACTGTAGAATTTAAGTATAAAGAAAGAGTTCCTCCTCCATTCAGTTAAAAAAAGTCATCCAGGAGGGAGGACAGGGAGGTTGGGATCAGATTTCCTCGATAATACTCATTGCCAGCGAAAACTGAAGTGAGGTTTAGGAAATTCTGAGGGGAAAGAAGTGTTAGGAAAGAAGAATCCATCTAGTTAAGTTGCCGTTTAGTTGTAAAAATAGGGGCATATGTTCTCTGCCAGGACCAACAGAGATTGTCATCCCCAGGAGCACTCTTTGATAAAAATCGGGCTCGTGGCCGTGGCCTGTAGCTACCCACAAGATGACTCAGGGATGGAGAAGCCACGGGAAGGGAGTGGTGGTGAGCAGGAAGCCATTTATTTACCTCTAGAGCTGAGGCCGAAAACCTGGGAAGAACAGTGGGGAAAAGAACGTAAATATTATGAACTTTTTCCCACGACAAGGTCTAAGGAGAGGAGGAGAAAGTAACAATGCCAATGGCCTCCTCCTACATTGTAATCCTCTGTGACACTGGGGCATCTAATTAGGAGAAAACTTGTTGATCCTAAATTTTTAACTGCTTTCATAATTTTCGTATGTTAATGGTATTTTTCTTTTTAAGTAACTCGTCATTTTCATGGTGAAATCTTTGTCTGGGATTTAGCTTCCCTTCAAGCTTTTCAATTTCTCTAAATGAAATTAGATTTCATGGATTTTATGTAGTAAATAAGATTGAATACATAGCAACTTTAAGAGCATGGTGCCATGATTACAAAGTTATTTGTTCACACGCACAGCTCCCTCGTCCCGTAAGCCTCTGAGTTCTGCTCTCCTGTTAGCTTTGCTGTCGGACTGGCATCACAGGATTGCTAGTGGTGGCAGATTGGGCTTCATCAGAATTTCCGGTCTGATTTTGCTCATTGAACATTGAAGAACTGTAGAGTGCACCATTCAAAATGTAGCTTATTTATGCAGCTTACAGGACAGTGGTCCTAGGTGGGGACAATACATTTGCTTCCTGCACCTACAGAACACCAGTGCTGAGGTTCATGCTAACCAAGCCTTCCCTGAACTAAGCCCTCGAACCAGGAGAACGTCATGTACTCTTTGGCTTCAAACTGGGTCCCGTGCCCATCGCAGAACTCATTGCTGTGTCAAGAGACACAGATTACCAATCAGAGTTGAGTTAACGTCACCCACATGGCATAGCTGCTACCCACTGGGGCAAGACAGTGGGCTTTATTCTGGGCAAGGGATAAAACAGATGTTTGCACGACGATCACATTGCCCGCTGCCAAGGACTTCCCAGGCATGCTTAAGGTCTGATAAATGAGATGTGTGTACAAAATTAATTATTCTGAGATGTGTGTAGAAAATTAATTACTGTTGATTTTTTCCTTTTCTAAATTGAAGTTATACTTTGTGAACCCAAATATCTGCAAATCAAATGTATTAGCTATTCAAAATAACACATTTTCTGAGATGTATAGGTATCTGTTAGAAACAGATAAACATACACGAACAATGTAAAAATCAACTAGCACAATTTATCGCTAAAGGCATCCTGAACACAGAAGCTCTAAAAATATTGATTCTTTGTAAATAATGCCTCGAGAGGGCTGTTTTTACAGCTGAGTTTTAAAGCATAGTTCACAGGTATAGTCATGCCTACAATGCCGTGTTTTCGTGCACAGAAGATATTTTCCAGCATTAAGACAAATGTAGGAATCGTAAATCCCATGAATAAAGTCTGACTGGAAAACTATTGCCAGTCTATATGCTGGTTGGCTGTGAAACAAATAGACACAAACATACTCTGGATCTAGAAACGAGAATATTCAGCATGACAGCCTTTCAAGAAGTACCACATACACCCTCACAGGATGGAAGGCAAGCCTTCTAAACGACAATGATGAATGTCGGGAATGCGGCAGAGCAAAAGGCCAAGTGCAACACCATTCCCTTTGGGATATGAAGTTTTGGGAATTTGAAAAAGACCCTCTAGACTACTATTGTTCTTCCACCGGAAACAAAGTAACTGAAACTACACTGCCAGTCTTCTGAGAAAGAGAGTGGACAGATTAGATGCAAAAAACCTTCAAATTATTACAGGACTCATAAGTCTAGTTTAAAATAGAATGATAAAGGTGAAGAAGGCATTGGACAATTCAAACAACCGAATCAAAAGGTATTATTATCGTGTTAAAAATTACATTAAAATTTTTTCTGACCAAACCTGTAGTAGGATTTGATAAATGACTCATCTTACAAAAACATAAATCCTTTGCCCAGCGAAACTTAAACATGGACACAACTCCAAATTAAGAAGCCTGGAAAGAAGATTTTGTATTCTGAGTGACACACTCAGCATGTTTTAAGACAGATGGTCAGCATTTCTGGAACTGATGGTTGATTTCTTGACATAATAGTGTGTGACATCACCATTTATACCGGAATTACTGTCACCTACTGAGCCCCATGAACTCCCCAAATACGCAAGTGAATAAACACCTATCCATTGTTGTTTTGCTTCTGTCTTGGATAGGTGCTATTCAATGTAATTATTTCTTCTAAATTGAAATTTAGGGTAATGGTTAAACCTGTTTGGTACAAAGGTCTATATTTAATTAATTTCTAAGTCTACATTTGCTTTTCCTTATCATTTGAAAGAAAAGAGGAATGCCAAAAATGATTTAAAGCAAGGATTAAATTACCTCTTTTACAGTTCTGATTGCTAACCTAGATTTATAAGCCTGCAGAGCATCCTCTTCTAAATGTTAAAAGGGGTCATATAGGAACAGTTTTCAATTTAAATAGATTGAAAGCCAAGCATCCACTTAAAAGTTACTTAATACTTAGGAGGCTTTTTTCCATAGAAACAGTATCATAAGAGTATTTTGCTATGCATTAAAAGGCGACAAATAGCAACTCTTACAAAAGACATGTTTTGCGTTTTTGTTTTTGATTTTTGCAATAAAAACCACTGTAAAATTTTGCTAGATGATATCTGGTAACTGAAAATTGTCTGGCACATAATAAACACCCAGTAAATATTTGCGGAATTAATTATTGTCATGACAAATCAGTTACATTAAACCATAGCTCCAGTTACCTCACGTATGACTTTGCCTTTTAATCAAATTGTTAAACAGCCAATTGAACATACACGATGGACAAAGTGCTATGATAAACATACCCAAAAAGGAACTGTGATCTAATGAGAGAAGACCCAAAAATAATGTGGCCTAGGACTTAGTAGGGAATAACATAATTAAAAATGGAAAGAAAGAAAGTGTAATGCTGAACAGATTAAGCATAAACCTAAAAGAGTTTTCTAACTTCACAGTTGTCAATACTGGCTTTTTGATGTAAGCAATTAGATGTAAAACCTGTTTTATCAGCGCGGGTATCAATCCTAAAATTCCATTTTCTCTTTAACCAAGGGCTGAAGAAGCGTCCGACGTCTTCAGTATTTCCGCACTTGCGCAGCGCTGGAGGGCTTGCATGGCTGATTTAGGCATACGGTCTGTCTTTAACAGGGGGGCGATTTTTCAGGCCAAGTCACAGGCCCGGTGTGCCCGCCACTTCAGGGGGCAGCTGCAGAGCGCCGGCTTGAGCCTCCCCGGCTGCGTTAACGCGGCTGGCCTGGCCCTGCGGGGACACGGCGCCCGCGCACCGCCGTGGCCGAAGACACTAAACAAGAACGTGTCGATGAAGGCACGGGCCTCGTTAAGAAGACCTCACACGAACGATTAAAAATCCTGTACAAGCAACCGTTACCATCTCCAGACTGCAAGGGATGTAGGGTGGGGGGAGCAGCTGCCAGAAGCCTGTGACCGCGTATCCCCAGAAAGCAGTCTTTGAAGGGCAGCTGGGGCTTTGTGGGGAGATGCCAGGAGCGGAATGACACCCTGAACTTCCCTTCCTGCCGCCCTCCGCTCACCGCGGTGGGGACGCGTCTACACAGCAGCCTCTTCGGCTGCAGAGCACGTGCAAATGGATGAAGAGAACGCGGGGGGCAAATGAAGACGAGCCAGGACTTGACCAGTGGGGAAGAGGAAGTTTGGGACTGGGCAGCAGCCGGCAAAAGGACTGCCGCGGGAGGCGGCCGGGAGCGGCCAGCCCAGCAGCCGGGCAGCGAGACCGTGCTTGGTCTCCGAGCGGCCGAGCGTCCGGAGCCCCCGGCTTCCTTCCAGTGGCTCCGAGGTTCAGCCAAAGAAACGCGGCAACGCACAGGGGGCCTGCGAACAGATGGGGCCCGAGGTCCCTATTGTGCTCCCCTAAATTGTGAAAGCACCTGGGAAGAAAGCACATCTCACCGGAGCCCCACTCCTCGGGAAGGTGGGGATGCAGGCTGCTAGGGAACCCAACTGCTGAGAGGAGAAGCTTCCCGAGTGAAGGGCTCCGGGAAAACCGTATGGAAGGAGGATTTTCAGAAAGTAAAAATGTAACAAGCGCGGGGACTCCCGGGGCTCACCGGCTTGTGGGTATGGCATGTACTACAGTGAGAACGCCCACGCACAACCCGCCCTAATCAGGATGGTTGCACGTGCTATTCAGAATGCAAGGTGCAGCAGGGAAGGTGCCAGAACCTCCGCTGATTGATACGGGTGGGGAGACTGAGCGGCTGGAAGGGAACTTGACAGTCATGAGTTTATCCTGTCAAATCGATTTTTTTCTAAAATAATACGAATGCTTTCTTACAATAGCAGAGAGAGAGAGAGAGAGAGAGAGAGAGAGAGAGAGAGAGAACGGTGTAAAGTAAAAGTGAAAGCCCTTTCCTCCATTTCTAGTAGGTAGGTGTGTGTATATATAACCGTTATGTAGTTCGATATATTTTATAGAGCGAATGTGCAATTTTCACATAGTCAACACTGTCAGGGTTAGTTTAACTGTTTTCGTTTTCTCACTTAACAAATAATACATGGAAAAACTTTTAACAGCAGTACAAAAAAAATCTTTTGTCTGGAATATGTATAGCAAATGGTAACTCTTCCAGAAATATTTGCCTTTTATAGTTTGACATGGTTTATTTAGAGAAATTTAAAACTTTTATAGACAGCTTTTTCAGTAATTTCCTTGATAATTTAATGAGGAAATTCTTACTCTCCTCAAGTTTGTAAAATTACTAACATATATATTTTTTACTTTAAAAATTTTATGTGCAGAACTATCTAATCTGCACAGAAATGTATTTTGTACGGGGTGACGAGGGGACACAGCTTGAATCACAGATAACCTGCATCACCGCTCCTTCTCATTTAAGCTGTCACAATTACTAATCAACATTCCACGAGTACGTGCATCTGCTTCTCAACTCAGTGTGCCTCTTCTTGAGTCAGTATTACTATCACTTAATAAACTACATCTTTATAGTTTATTTTTGCACTACATCTATGAGGGCGGGCTGATAAATTTTGACGCCACTGGAGTTTGGTCCGAAAATTTTTCCATTTCGATGTGTACTGTGTGAAAAATGGAAGCATCTGTGTGTGCAAGGTCAAGAATGGTGCAGGGGCGATACCAGGCACGACACAGTACTGGTTGTATCCAGGTAAGTCCAATGTAACAAAAAAATACTGCAGCGCAGGCAAAATTTATCAGCCTGCCCTTGAATGTTACTAAACATAAGAACGGAGGGGAAGAAGACAGGAACGCAAAGGAGAAAATAAATATGGACATAGAGCAGGTTTAAAATATTACAATATACTATATAAACTTATACAAATACATTTGAAAACCTAAGAAAAAGGGAAAAATTGTCTATTAAACGAGTTTTAATTAAAGTAGGAGATAAAATGAGTATCTTGGATAAAAAGTATAGTGGAGATTCTAGCCAATGAAATAACACAGGGAACATTAATAGTAACTCTTTTAGATCATATTAAGTTATAATCTTAAAAATGAAATACATCTATAATAAAATTAGGCCAATACTTCAATGTCTAAAGTTGTTTTAGTGAGAGTGTGAGGTTTATCTTTAGGTCTTCTTAATTATTTTAAGTGTGAGAATATTCATAGAAAGTTAACTTTTTTTTTGCCATAGCAAGGGAGCAAAACAAACGAATAGTAATTAAGGTGTCAGGTAGTAATTGTATTTGCTTCCAAGCAAACCATCAAGTTTCAATAAATAATTAAAACAAGCAGTCTTTGTCAAAATGTAGTAGTTAGGCAGCCATGATTGAAAGTTTCTAAAAGTTGAAAGCTCCTTGGTAATGTAGTGGCTAGACTTCAGCGCTGCCAACGCTGTGGCCTGGGTTCGATTCCCAGCCAGGGAAAAAAAAATTTTTTTTAAAGTCACTATTGGATTATTTTTCATTGTGGTAAAAATAGAAAGTGAAGTCTACCCAATGTGTGCGTGAGCTATATACCCATTGCGGCATAGCAGGTCTCTAGAACTTTTTCATTGTGTGTGACTGAACTCTGTACCAACAGGACAACAACTCTGCCTTCTTCTCTTCAGCCCCTGGCAACCACCAATCTAGTTTCTACCTCCAGAACTTAGTACCTTAGATACCTGTGTGAGCGGAACCATACCGCGTCTCTAACTTCAGCAACTGGCTCATAAAACTTAGCAAAATGTACTCGTAGTTCATCCATGTTGTCACATATAACAGGATTTCCTTATTTTTTAAGGCTGACAAATATTCTTTTATGTGTATAAACTACATTTTCTCATCCATCAGTGACATTGAGGTTGTTTCTAACACTTGGCTATTGTGAATAACACTGCAGTGAATAGGGGAGTAAAAGTATCTCTTCACGATGCTCATAGTAGTCTTTTCCTTGGTCAATACAAAACATCGGGATTGTTAAATTATATGGTGATTTTATTTTTAATTTTTTAAGGAACCTCCATCCTTTTATTCATAGTGGCTGCCCAATTTTACACTCCCACTGACAGGGCACAAGGGTTCTAATTACTCCACATCCTTACCAAATCTTGTTATTTTCTGTATCTTTAAAAATATGGCTATCCTAAAAAGTGTCATGCAATACTTTATTGTGGTTTTAATTTGTACTCACCTAATGATTTATGATGCTGAGCATCTTTTTATGTAACCGTTGGCATTCAAATGTCTTCTGTGGTGAAATGTCTATTCACATCTTTTGCCTATTTTTAAATCAGGTTTTTTTTTTTTCTTTTTTTGCTATTGAGTTACAGGAGTCACACACATTTTTATCAGATCTTATGAGACATGCTTTGCAGATTTCTTAGTTACCTTCTTTCTCTCATTTCTTAGTTACCTTTTATTCTATGGATTGTTTCTGTTGCTGTCAGAAGTTTTTTTAGATTGATGTAGTCCCAACAACTTTTATATTTGCTTCTGGGGCCTGTGCTCTAAGGGTCCGTGTTCATCTTTTCGCACATGGATATCCACTTTTCCCAACACCATTTGTTGAAGAAACTATTCTTTATCCATTACGTAGTCTTGGCACCCTTGTCAAATACCATTTGATCCTGTATGTGTTGGTTTATTTCTGGGCTCTTTATTCTATTTCATTGACCTATGTCTATCTCTATGCCAGTAGTGCGTATTGTTTTGATTACTTGCGTGAGCTTTGTAATATGTTTTGAAGTCAGATAGTTTGGAACCTTTGGTTTTATTTTTCTTTTCCAAGATTGTTTTGAATATTATGGTTTTTTTGGGGGGGTTTTATATAAATTTTAGAATTTTTTTTTTCTATCCTTGCAAAAGGACTGCAGTGAATCTGTAGATCCCATTGGTAGTATGGACATTTTACCAATATTAAGTGGGAAAGACAGTGTCTTTTCATTTGTTGTAGACTCTTAAATTTTATTTTTAGCAATGTTTTGTAGTTGTCAGTGTATACATCTTTTGTCCTCTGAGTTGAATTTATTCCTAAGTATTTTATTCTTTTTGATATTATCATAAATGGGATTGTTTTTCTTAATTTCTTTTTCAGATTGTTTATTCTCAGTATATAGAAATGTAAACTTATTTTTGCATATTTATTTAGTATCCTGTAACTTTGCCAAAGCCAGTTATTAGTTCTAACAGCTTTTTTTTGTTTCTGTTTTTGTGTGTGTGTGGAATTGTACGGATTTTCTACATGTGAGATTATATCCTCTGCAAACAGAGATAATTTTATTTCTTCCTTCTCTATTTGGATGTTATTTTCTTTTTCTCATCTAATTGCTCCAGCTAGAATTTTCAGAACTATGGTGAGTAAAAATGGCAAGAACAGGGATCCTTGCCTTGTTCCTGGTCTTAGAGGAAATACTTGCATCATTGAGTATGATTTTCGCTGTGGTCTTTTCATATATGGCCTTTATTATGTTGAGGTAATTACCTTCTATTCTTAGTTTGTTGATTGTTTTTATCATGAAAGGGTGTTGGATTTTGTTGAATGGTTTTTCTACATCTAACTGAGATAGTAACACGATTTTTATTTTTTGTTTTGTAATATGGTACATTATTATGGTGGTTGATTTTTAGTATGTTAAAGCATCCTTGCATCTCTCAGAGACAAATCTCACTTGATTATGGTGTACAGTACTTTTAGTGTACTGTTGAATGAAGTTTTTGCTATTATTTTGTTGAGGAATTTTGCACCTATATTTAGCAGGGATATTGATCTGGAGTTTTCTTTTCTTGTACTACATTTTTCTGGTTTTGGTATCAGGATAATTTCCTTATAAAATGAGTTTGGAAGTATTTCTTTCTCATTTGTATTTTGGAAAAGTTTGAGAAGGATTGACATTAATTCATTAAACATTTGGTAGAATTATCCAGTAGAGTTATCTGATCCAAGGCTTTTCCTTGGGAAGTTTTGTTTACTTATTTAATCTTCTTACTAGTTCGAGGTCTGTTGAGACTTTTTTTTTCTTCACAATTCCATTTTGCTATGTAGTATCTTTCTAGGAAATTATCTGGCTTGTCCAGTTTGTTGGTGAGTATTCATAATAATCTCTTAGGATCCTTTTTATTTTTGTGAGGTCAGTAATAATGTTTCTTTTTTAATTTCTGATTTTATTTATTGGAGTCTTTCTCTCTCTTTCCCTTTTTTTAGTCTAACTAATGGAAGATTTGTCAACTTTATTAACCTTTTTCCAAATCTAACTCTTAGTTTTGTTTGTTTTTCTGTTTCTGTATTCTTTGATTTCTTTTATTTCTGCTCTAATATTTCGTTCATTTGGATAATTTTAGTCTTTGTTTTTCTTTTTATATTTCCTTGAGGTATAAAGTTAGGTTGTTTATTTGAGATATTTCTTTTTGTAATGTAATATTTAACTGAACTTTTCTCTTATGCAAATTGTCTATTACTGCTTTTACTGCATCCCATAAGATTTGGCATGTTGTGTTACCAATTTTATTTGTCTCAGTATTTTACAATTTTTATTTTGATTTCTTCTTTGATCCATTAAATTCAAATAGATTGGATTAGAGAGGAAATAAGCTAGATCAATAATTGTGTGTGTGTGTGTGTGTGTGTGTGTGTGTGTGTGTGTATACGCAGGGATGAACCCAAGACTTACAGTACACCATGTTGCATTTATTTCAGTGAATTTACATTAAGTAGAAATCTTCCAGACACAGCCTAGTCTATATAAATGATGATCAGTTATAATGTTTTCTTATACATCTTCAGTAAATCTCCCTAATGCACACATTGCTCACGTACCTATTCCTGTGGAACTGTGATAAACGATCACACTGTATCTTAGCCTCTGGAAAGGTGCTTCCAAAATTTCTCGTAGGTATGGATGTTCTCTTTCTCTTGTTTGAGAGGTTACCGCTGTACTTTTGATCCAGGATGAAGGATCCTCATGCTCCTAATCAATCAGTCAATCAATCAATCAGTAACCCAACCAATCAGAGTTATTGCATTGACTTGGTTGATTCATTTTGGGTATCAAAGGAATATGGGGTTGCTGCTAATAATGTAGCAGGAATGACACTGTTTGGAACACAGGTGATCTCCGGGATGCCTCGTGTTACTTTCATACCATACAAGATAGGAGACAGTATCACAACCCACCAGCAGTCAAACCACTGAAGATTCGTATCTTTCATGAAAACAGTTTTGACCCATGTCACAAAGTAAAGAATCTCAATCATCTGAAGTTTATTTCAGGCCAAGCAACCATAGTAAAATGTGTAGAGGAAGGTAAATTATAAATATGTTCTGTGTGATCCATTACAGAGCTGTAAGTTTAGGCCATTTTGCATATTTTACTTGATGTTTTATATATTTATATACTTGTACATCAAATATATGTATTAAGTGTATCAAATATATGTGTGTGTGTGTGTGTGTGTGTGTGTGTGTATATATATATATATATATATATATTTCTCTTTCTCCTTTTTGCTCTTTCTATTTAATGGTATTGTTCATGGTTACCTTTAAAATAGCCTTTAGTTTTCAGAATAGTCAGACGTGAATGTGGCTGAATTTGAAGAGTACTTAACATGCTGAAAGATGGGTACCATGACCATCCGTCAGGAATGGGTACAGTGACTCCCCTTTCTAGGGAGAAAGTAGGACTGACTTTGATTGTATGAAGGACGGTTGCATCTTGTAGAGAGAAGTGTTACTTTGGTTTAGTTTTATTTACAATCAGATATGTGAAGAAGTGTGTTCATGGATCTGTCAGTAAAGATCTTGACTGACGCTCCTCAGCTCTAAACGCTTCCTTCTAAACTTTACTCTGTGCTTTGGAGCCGAGACTCTGCAAGCTGCATTTTCTCATTGGGACAGAATAAACAAAGTTGGAAGACATGAAACGGGAGAAGGGAAGTATTTCTTTCTCTTTAATTGTTCCTGTCAGCATACTCCATCTATCGATTTTTACCAGACAAGCAGACATTGGTTCTGTTGGAGATAGAGGGAAGTATAAAAGGGAGGAGGAGGGTAATTTATATCAGATTTGGTTTCTAATTTTTGTTCTAAGTCCAACTTTTGTTCTTTCATTTCATTAAGAGATTCCCTAAGGCTAGTTTTTTGTGTTCCTTTTTTTTCTACTTTGTCTTCCCATAAGTACCAATAAGACAGCTGTTAATGATGCCAGTTCTCTAAAATATTTTTCAAAGATAGTTTTTCCAATTCAAAATCTTCATTATCTCTCCATTGATGAGTAGGATCTCCATTAGCATATTTATTCCAATCATGACTGAATGCAATAAACCTTTTTTTGAAAAGATCCGGAAGCAAGTTTGCAGGCTTAGAATGAACCTTTCCTGTGGATGTAAGAGGCATGCCCGGAGTGGGTGCAAATGATGAAGCCCCATGATTCAAAACGGGGACTCCCAAAGACAGTCTAAGACAGCAAAGGCCTTTGTTGCACGGGCAGTAAGGATGGTGCAATGAAGGTTATGTCTCTGGTCTCTTAGGGGAACACGAGCCACTACTAGACACAAACCTGCTCGTCTGTGACACCGGGGAGGCTGAGATGGAACCTTTTCAGCTCTAACAAAGCAAGAGAGATTGAAACAACAAGTCCCCCTTATGGATTGGGACCCCTTATGACAAATTCCCCCCGAGAGATGGCACAGCCAGACAAAGAGAATGCTGATCGTGACTCTGTGCCACGGGACCCCAGTCTATTGGATTGCCCGCCACCGTTTACCCTGCTAAATGCACCTTCTGGATGATGGAGACAAGCAAAAATATTCCTCACCGTCACAAAGCCAAGCTCTCAGGACACAGAACAAGACGAAGGGAGAAACCTCGTTAGGTCGTTCCACAGCGGACCCACAGCAACGTTTGCCTAGAACAGCCGCCAGTCGGGTGGGCGCTGTGAGCTCTCAGTCTGCGAGGCCTGCTTGGGCCGCAGGCTCCTGCGCCGGTGCCTACGTTCTCACCCTGCAGTCGGTGTTTCCCTCTGACAAACGACACAAGACATGGAGACAAAGGAAACCAGTGATTATCTCTGGGAGGAATACGATAAAATAAAAACCAATAGCACTCCTTTTCGAATACCAGAGTTCCTCTGCCCAGGGAGCGGTTCCACACATACTCTCTCCTGCTAATCTACCTTCAGAGAGAGAAAAGAACTCAGCGCTTGTGCTTCCCTTGGGCCCCACGGACAGAGGTCCGGAGGCTGACGGGGTCACAACGGTCGCATTCAGCCAGCTCAGGTCGGAGGCCCCCCGCTCGCTTCATCCGTAGCAGTCCCTGGGAGAAAGCGGTGCACAGCCAGCGACGGCCCTGCTGCCTCAGCCGGCACATTTTCTACACCCCTGTCGGTCCTTTTGGCCAGTTTAGTCATTAAATTGACACAAGGCAGATGAACAGGAGAAACATAGAAAGATTTTAATTTGTATGTATGAAGGTCCTATCATTGTAGGACCTAAAGCAATGACCAAAGCAGTCAGCTTTTATATGTTTTTTAGACAAGAATCAATGCATTGGTGAGGAATTGGCAGGTCCAAGAAACGGGTTGAAGGCTTCTTAGTGAGGAGTCTAAGCAGACTGCGGGCCTGAGGTGGTAAGTTCGTAAAGAGGTAACCAGGTGTGTTTAGACCGGCCTTTTGGCCCTGAATTCCCCGTCTCTGGTGCTAAGGACATCGCTCCCCCCTGATGTAAGGAAGGTCCCTTTTCCGTGGGAGATGTAGTTCCTGCTTTCGGGAGGACTGAGAGGAGGCTCCGAGTGTCTGCCCACTAGCTCTTTCTCAGAACACTTTAATTCCCGGTAATCCATATACGACTGCGGCAAGTTCCATCTGTAATCGCTGGCGATTTCAGCCTTTCCCCGCACGTTCCAGAGCCCCCCAGTCCCTCCACTGCTGAAGCTCTCCCCGCAGCCGGGCTTCTTCATGGAGGGCTGAATCCGGGTTCCTCGACTCCCTCCCCGGAGCACCCGAGGTAACTGCTGCCCTTGGGACTCCCGAAAGATGTAGGCCTCTTGTCTGGGAGGTCCTTCTTCTATGATTCTGAAGTGCCACCAGACTCGTCCAGGTCCCTTCCGCAAGCTTCTCCAAGCTTCTGGAGTTCTAACAGCCTCCGCTTCTTCCCCGTGTCTCTCAGCAGTGAGGACGGCCCCCAGCCCCGCAGGAACCATCCAAATCTGACCTCCGTGCTGTTTTGCACGCGTAGTACTCGATCCTGTTCATAACACTGTCTACAACAAATGATTTTTGTCGAAATAAGTTGTTGTCCCAGTGGACACTAATTGTTACAATGACTAACTGACAAAGGTGAGTTCGGTCTTCTACTGTGCAGATCTGTTTAGTGTCCTTCCAAATTCTGTCATTTTTAATGGTGACCCAGTGTAATTTTACACGTACATTTAGAGTTCTTGTTTATGTCCTCTGTGCTTCTTTCAACCTTTCTGTATCTTTGCATAGGAGGGATTTGAAATTTGTTTTGGTTTTTATTATTTTCTGTCATATCAATTAGTGTGCAGAAAGGAAGGAAGGAGGTAAACATGGTTATTAGACTTCTATCTGGAAATCAAATCCCAACTTAATTTGTTTTAAAACAGTTTTTTCTCTTTATAATTAAAGTAATGATTATAATTCCATACTTCTTGGAAGAAAATTTAATTGCATTGCAGATCAGTTTTATTTTGGAATTTATTGTTAGGTAAAACACTGTTGTTATGACTAAATAAAACTTCTAATGATTGATTCTTCTAACTGAAATGTCTAAAGTCACAGTATTTGTTATTTTGGGAATAGATTATGTTTTTGTTTCAGGAACAAAGGGAGAGCAAACAAACTAGAACTTAGAAATTACATTATTCTCATAAAATAGTTTTATATATGAGGTTTATTCATTAAGAATTCCATCTGCTATTTTACAAACGGAATGGACAGAAAGCTGAATATTTCAAACTATTTTTAATAATCAGAATTTGAGCTTAGATATAAACTGTGCTTAAATTAACTTTTATATTTCAGTGATTGTATATCTCCTTTGTTAACTTAAATTACACATTAAACATGGGCAA